>JAMWET010005311.1:0-20096 GCA_024036415.1 Prochilodus magdalenae
TCTAGTTTTAGGTTTTTAAACTCGCCTGTATTTTTCAGAGGTGGCTTAAAGCAGTAGTCGGAGGGCACTCAGAAATCTAACTCAGTGTAATTTAGTTTGGTTGGCTTGCTGAGGAAAGCAGGAGCCGATGTCGTTGCCTGCTCCAGTGAAGTGTAGCCTAATTTATAACCACTCGTAGACGCGGCTACAGGCTAGCCTTCACGTCCAGCCTGATACAACAGTCATAGCAAACATAATATCTCTCTGTCTACTCTTCCTGCTCGCCCGCCCGCCCATCCCTTTACTGTCACACCTACACATCGATTTCCTGATATCTCTGTTGTTCCCTGTCTGCCTCGCTTCCCTGATCCCTTTTATTTCTTTATCATCCTCTGGATTAGGTTAGATCTGCTTTATTGTCCACCATGGTGGAAGTACAGGGCTGTGCAAAAGTTTAGGCATCTGAGAAAATTCGACTGAAAGGCTGTTTATCAGGGTGTTTGTTTTAGGACTGCTGCTAAGGCTGGCGATATTATATACCAGTTCTATGATCGACTGGTGTTTTTAATTTTAATTTTTTTTCAAAAACTGTATCTTCTCCTTTAAGCTTCTTTTATTTTGGCAATAAACTGAATGTTATAATCCAGCACAAAACAAAAACATTACACACACACACACACACACACACTGTATTCCCAAAAGTATTCGCTCGTCCGCCTTCACATGCTCATGTGCTTGAGTGACATCACATTCGTAATCTATAGGGTGTAATATGATGTCGGCCCACCCTTAACAGCTATAACAGCTCCAGCTCTTCTGGGAAGGCTCTCCACAGGGTTAGGAATGTGTTTATGGGAATTTCTGACTATTCCTCCAGAAGCACATTTGTGAGGTCAGACACTGATGTTGGACGAGAAGGCCTGGCTCGCAGTCTCCACTCTAATCCATCCCAAAGGTGTTCTATCGGGTGGAGGTCAGGACTCTGTGCAGGCCAGTCCAGTTCCTCCACACCAACCTCGCTCATCCATGTCTCTATGGACATCCACACCAACAGTGGGCCACCTTTCCCCAACAGTGGGCCACCTTTCCCCAACAGTGGGCCACCTTTCCCCAACAGTGGGCCACCTTTCCCCAACAGTGGGCCACCTTTCCCATCAGTGGTCCACCTTTCCCCATCAGTGGTCCACCTTTCCCCAACAGTGGTCCACCTTTTCCAACAGTGGTCCACCTTTTCCAACAGTGGTCCACCTTTTCCAACAGTGGTCCACCTTTTCCAACAGTGGTCCACCTCTCCCAACAGTGGTCCACCTCTCCCAACAGTGGTCCACCTCTCCCAACAGCGGTCCACCTCTCCCAACAGCGGTCCACCTTTCCCCAACAGCGGTCCACCTTTCCCCAACAGCGGTCCACCTTTCCCCAACAGCGGTCCACCTTTCCCCAACAGCGGTCCACCTTTCCCCAACAGCGGTCCACCTTTCCCCAACAGCGGTCCACCTTTCCCCAACAGCGGTCCACCTTTCCCCAACAGCGGTCCACCTTTCCCCAACAGCGGTCCACCTTTCCCCAACAGCGGTCCACCTTTCCCCAACAGCGGTCCAAATTTTGGTCACAGCCATGGCGCTGAAATAAACTGGGTGTTAATTTTTTTTTGTTTGTTTTTTTATCTATTTTTTTTTCCTCCATTGTTGAAGTTCAGGCCACTTTAGTATTATACAGTGAAACATTAAAGGTACCCAGCGTCCTCCTGTCATTTCCACCTTAAATAAACATCCAGTACAGCTACACTCCTAGGTAAATATACAGTATGGTTCGTGGCACTGTCAGCTTGGCAGCTCCTACCTTAGTGAAGCTCCCATGCCGTCACGTACAGTGTTGGGTATCTGCACAAGTCTGTGTTTGACTTCTATCATGTGTCATGATGAATAGGCCAACAGAAGCAGAATGACCTGGAACAGTACCACCACTCCCGTAAAGTTCCCGTTCCTGAGTCGCGTTGTTCTCAGTGACAGCTCATTTAAAACGCGAGCACGTTTCCTCTCCCAGATACCTTCCTCTCAATCCTCCACCTCCTCCTCCTCCACCACCTCCTCTTCATGAACATGTCCCACGTCGCAGCGGTTCTGTGCCCGTAGGCAGCGCAGGTGTCTTTTCAGTGCGGTGATTAGCGCTCACAGCGCTGCTGGAGTAGGAGAGATTGGGCTAATCTTAGTGCGGGTCACCTCTCATTAGACCCGCAGAGGCTGTACCGGACCTGCTGCACGACTCCAGCCACCTGTACCCCAACCTGAGCGGAGGAGGAAGGTTTTCTGCTTTGTGGCTGGTTCTGTAGAAAAGTCTGCAGAGGGGAATAACGCTGCCCACAGACAGGGTCCGACGTGGTGGGTAGCATTTTGATTGAGCCGCACTGGAAGTGACCAGGTGACCCAGGCAGCCCTGTTGCCTCAACGGTGTGGTTTCACTGTCGAGTCGGTTCTGCACAGGCTGGTCATGAGTAGAGCTTTTATCGGTGGAAAGGCAGGCCTCTGCCTCGGAAGGGACGGGGCGTACATCTGACCCATTCTAGCATGGGACGGGTTGCTCTCCTCGCCCCAAGTTTGTCCCCTGTGGGCGTTTGAGTCTGCTCACGTTGTCGTGTGTGCAAGGACCCATGAAATGGTTATGAGGACTGTCCCTGAGGCCGGAGACGTTGTTTTACGAAGGCTCTAGAACGTAGTAATGTCCATTCCTTGCACCGGGGTGTCCATTTAGGTTGTTCCATGGAACAATAGTTCCTAAAGAACGACGTCTTTCTTTCACCACCACATGTTTGTCCTTTGGGGGCATGTTTGAGGATGCTCGTGTTGTCGCGTGTGGGCGTTTGCAGGGCACATGAAATGGTTATGTGCCGGTCTTCAGTTGGCTGTGTGCGGGATGCATGCTGTAAACAGTAGGCCTAACGCTGTGTTCGTGTTTGCGTCGCGGTACACGGCTGGTGGTGACAGATTTTGGCCATTGTGACGGTGTTACTGGGGAAGAGTACAGGTTGTTTGTTTATTTAAGGTGGAGAAAGGCGGGAGGAGGCTCTGTACTTGTTTAGTTATGTACTACGATGGTTGGCGTCCATGGCTCCCATAAACAGTAAATAGATAATCTGGTGTATTTCAACCAATGGCAGAAACTGGTGTCCCACTGGCGTCCCACTGGCGTCCCACTGGCGTCCCACTGGCGTCCCACTGGCGTCCCACTGGCGTCCCACTGGCGTCCCACTGGCGTCCCACTGGCGTCCCACTGGCGTCCCACTGGCGTCCCACTGGCGTCCCACTGGCGTCCCACTTGCGTCCCACTGGCGTCCCACTGGTGTCCCACTGGCGTCCCACTCAATAGTGTGAACACAGCTTAATGGTTTGGGTGTTACAGGTTCCTGTATAGCGGTGACCCTCAGCCAGTGGGCCATGATGAACCCTCTTGTGGCCCGTAAGTCTGTACTCAGAGGAGGGCAGTTTGTAATGACCCTGGAACGTAGTAATGTCCATTCTTGCACCGGGGTGTCCAAGCAGGGCGCTCCATGACGTTCCTAAAGAATGGCGTCTTCTTTCTTGTTTCGTGTTTGAGGCCCGTGTTGTTGCGTGTGGCACCCATGAAATGGTTAAGACCACCTGATGCCTGAAACGTTGTTTTAGGAAGGCTCTAGAACAAATGAATGCCCATTCCTTGCAGAGGGGCGGTCCATGCAGAGTAGAGTTGCACGATGCGCCGAACATTCGATTCTTTTTCGATACTACATTGTCACAAACGATGCGGTTCTTTAGCGTTCGATACTTTCAATACTGTATATAGGGGTGCGAGAGAGAGAGAGAGAGAGAGAGAGAGAGAGAGAGACACACACACACACACACACACACACACACACACACACCCACCCCCACCCCCACCCCCCCCAGTTCAGCGACATGCGCAAGCCAGCAGCGTGCGTAGCATGGCGACGGCTAAAAAAAAAAAAAGACGTCCTCTCTCGTTCGTGCATCAGAAAGAGTATTCAGTACTTCTGGATTAATCTGCAGTCCAAGGAGAACAAGGTTGACAGAAGACCATGTTGACACACTGGTTTTCCTGGCAAAGAACCTTAAACAGGCAAAGAAACTTCCCACTGTGTAGTTTCAGAACAAAGAAGAGGGTGCCTACGTTTTTTAAGAAGTATTTAGTTAATTATATTATAGTTAACGTTATAATAATGTAACTTGATTTTTGTTAAAATGTTTAATTTTAGAATAAAAACTTTTGCAATCAGATTGTTTAGTGTTCAATCCAGTTAAACAGACAAAGATAAACATTTTATGTTCAGACATTTTTATTGTTGTGCTTTTTTCTTCCAAGTATCGTTTTGGTATCGAGAATCGTGATACTGCAGTTGGTATCGGTATCGAAGTCAAAATTCTGGTATCGTGACAACCCTAATGCAGAGGGCATTCCATGACACAATAGCCCCTAAAGAACGACATCTGCTTCCTTTCATTCACCACCACTGTTGCCCATTTCCCACCAAACCACTCTGAAAGACTGTTTACGTCCCAGACTCCAAACTTCAGCAGTTTAGCGGTGTTTACCGGTGTACCAGTCCAGAGGTCCGTTTCTCGGAGCACTCCTCTCCAGCTTCCTCGTCTGCTTTTGCCCTGTCTGGATGCGTTTTAGTCAACAGTACAATACGAGGCAGTAATGCTGTCGCTCGGGGCCTTAACAGGTTGTAATCTGCTGGGATTGACGTGACCCGCGGCCCTCGCCGGCGCGCAGTAAAGACGCCTGTACAGCAGCTTTAAGACTGCAGTAAATCAAAGTCTCCTAGATGTTTACATGTGTAGGAGCTCTTTCAAGAGGCATGTGAGGTCAGAGGTCGTCCTCTTAAATCAGGACGTTCTTGACACAGGCATGTGATGTTTTTACCAGCGTTCGTTCACCTGCTCAGACACCGTCCAAAACACCGCTGTGATGAAACCGCGGAGGCGCTTTGGGCTGCGTGAAGGGCTGACTCTAAATGAGGTTGAGGTTTGGCCCCGTGGGTGGGGGACTGTTTTGGTTCTGGGGGACGTTTGGCTGGTTTTCCAGCTTCTCTGTTTATCTTGTAGGCCTCGTGTAGAGCAGTTATGGTGGCGGGATCACTGGATCGATCACCTATTTAAAACGTGGTCGGTTCAGCTGTGCCGGTCTTCAGTTGGCTGTGTGCGGGATGCATGCTGTAAACAGTAGGCCTAACGCTGCGTTCGTGTTTGCATCGCGGTACGTAGCTGGTGGTGACAAATTTTGGCCATTGTGACGGTGTTACTGGGGAAGAGTACAGGTTGTTTGTTTATTTAAGGTGGAGAAAGGCGGGAGGAGGCTCTGTACTTAGTTATGTACTACGATGGTTGGCGTCCATGGCTCCCATAAACAGTAAATAGATAATCTGGTGTATTTCAACCAATGGCAGAAACTGGCGTCCCACTGGTGTCCCACTGGTGTCCCACTGGTGTCCCACTGGTGTCCCACTGGTGTCCCACTGGTGTCCCACTGGTGTCCCACTGGTGTCCCACTGGCGTCCCACTGGCGTCCCACTGGCGTCCCACTGCCGTCCCACTGCCGTCCCACTGGCGTCCCACTCATCAATAGTGTGAACACAGCGTAATGGGTTGGGTGTTAGGGGCTCCTGTATAGCGGTGATCCTCAGCCAGTGGGCCGTCAGCGGTCCACCAGTGGGCCATGATGCACCCTCTGGTGGCCCGTAAGTCTGTACTCAGAGGAGGGCAATTTGTAATGACCCTGTAATGTCACTTGTACTGAAGTGTCAGAGCTAAGCTTGGTATTTAAGAATGGAAGGTGAGACTTCTTAAACAGCTACACTTCCTTTCAGACCTCCATAGCATTGAGGTGCCTTCTCACAGTGGAAGGAGGATGGACAGAAACGCCTGTGGATGTTCTCAGGTCTGGAGCCAGAGTGGAGCTTGATGAGGTCTGTCTGATGACAACTGGTTGGTGCTGTTTGTCTGATGGCGCAGTTATATCGAGTCTCCCAGGTGGTTGTTTGGTTTTCTGGATCATGCAAGTGTGTGAACTCTGAGTTTCTAAATCCCATTAGCCTGTCATCCTCTCTTCATCCGGTGTCAGCCAGAGGAGGATGGGTTCCTGCCTTGAGCTTGGGTTCCTCTCAAGGTTTCTCCATCATACTCTTAGGGAGTATTCCTTGCTACGGTTGCCTTTGAATTACACCTAGTGGGCATGGACCCAGATCTCCACTTCTATTGGTTTACCTTTTGCTTTCTTCTTCCTTGTGCCAGTGGATTACCCCATATCTAATCTCCTCAGAGAGTTCTCCTGAAGAATTAATAACGTCCATGTAATAATCACTGGACAATAAATAGCCGTGTGGTCTCTTCACATCTGCACTGTGAGTGTGTGAGTGTGTAATCAGAGTTTGTTGGTTGACCTGAATACCCGGTTGTTTATCCCATGATAACGGATAGGCTCCTGACGACCCTGAAAGTGCGTACGGTGAGATGCTGATGCTAATTGTGAAGCAGACTTGACGCCTTCAGCGCTGTTTGTATCTCCCTGTTTGTTAGCATGCGGGTAGCTAATGAGTAGTTGGCGTAGAAAGGACTTACGGAGAAGTAGAACTCGTTATCATCAGTCATATGGGCTTAATTAAAACGCCCCGTTCACCCACAGCCGTGCACGCTGAACCGTATCTGCAGGGGTGTTCATTTATTCCTGGAAAATAATGGTGTGAATTAGCAGCTGAATGTACATGATGCATACGGCTAATCCCACACAGCTGGAAGGACATGTTAAGGAGGATTTGGCCGGTGAAAACAAATTAGTGCTAACGCTAGCCGCGCGTCGTCGTTGCTTCTTTAGGGTATAGTGTGTTGGGACTTTGTCTGGATGGACATGTTGTGGTTTTCCACTTTTCTTTCCTGACGGAGATGCAATTTGAGCTAAAGTCCAAAGGTCAAGTGTTTACTGGGCTGGTTTACTGCTGTGGAGTCCATAAACTGTGATGGTTCACTTCCCTGTGTTCCCAGTCCCTGGGCTGTGTGCTTTGACTGCTTAAACTGAAAATATTAGTTATACATTATTGCTACGCTAAGCTCACCGGGCAAAATAATTAGTCCCCTGTGACTGAAAGGCAGCCCACCGAATAGCGGGTAGCACCTCAATGAGCGCCAATACCAGCCATGACTGGATTGGGCATGTACTGGACAAGTTTCTGGACGAAGGCTGCATCAATGTTCAGACTCTAGCAGCAAAGAATTGGTCCAAATTTGGTGGATGCCTTCCTTGATGGTTTACTGGTTGTTCCAGGTAGTTCCCACAGATTTCCAAGAGGAAGATTCCAACCTACGGGCCAGTCCAGATCTCTGAACACTCCTGAAGTTCATCATGCCAATCAGTCATGATCCCAGCCCCCTGAACGCCAGAGCTGTCATCAGGGATAAGAAAATTATGTTCCACGGTAAGATGACGAGCATAAGGCAAAACCTGTTGTTCCAGCAGCTCAGTGTAGGCACTGTGGTTCAACTTGCGGTCACGTCAACCAAAGATCCCATTCCCACGTCATTAAAACCCACCCGGAACATCGCAGAGGGGACTCGCTGTACACCCGGGGAGGTTAGTTATGACGGGTGTAGAGGTTGGAAATCCAGTAAACCGATACTTTCTCTTTTCTGAGATGTCGCATGCTTTATTGGACGCATGTAAATAGTATTTAAATCATACTGACCAGCCGCATGCTCCAATAAAAACGGGGCGGGTCTGGTTTGACCTGGTTTTAGTGCAGTACAGGTGAGTTAAAATCGCTGTAGTTTTTGAACAGTGTATTTAAACGTGGTGCTGCTGTTGGGTCATACGTCTATTGTGTTTATAATATTTATGGTGTGCGTGTATCTCCCATTTTCTAAACAATAGTAATACTAGTCACTGGCGTCCCCACTGGCGTCCCCACTGGCCAATAGTGTCAACACAGCCGCTCAGTTTGGGTGTAAGGGGCTCCTACATAGTAGGGTTTCTGAACCAGTAGGGCATCAGCGATCCATCAGTGGACCATGAAGCACTCTCTAGTAGCCCATAGGCCTGGCGTCCCTGCTGGCGTCCCCGCTGGCGTCCCCGCTGGCGTCCCCGCTGCCGCCCAGTGTCAACACAGCACATCGGTTTGGGTGTAAGGGGCTCCTACATAGTAGCGTTTCTGAACCAGTAGGGCATCAGCGATCCATCAGTGGACCATGAAGCACTCTCTAGTAGCCCATAGGCCTGGTGTCCCCGCTGGTGTCCCCGCTGGCGTCCCCGCTGGCGTCCCCGCTGGCGTCCCCGCTGGCGTCCCCGCTGGCGTCCCCGCTGGCGTCCCCACTGGCGTCCCCGCTGGCGTCCCCACTGGCCAATAGTGTCAACACAGCACATCAGTTTGGGTGCAAGGGGCTCCTACATAGTAGGGTTTCTGAACCAGTAGGCCATCGGCGATCCATCAGTGGACCATGAAGCACTCTCTAGTAGCCCATACTCCTGTACTCAACCGAAAAGGTTGAGAACCAGTGCTGTCCTCCAAGAAAATGAAAAGTCAGGCTCCAGACAGTCTAGATGAGTTGACAGTGAGTCAGTTATTTATCCGTCTCCACAGTCGTTAGATTCCGCCGTCATGTATATGAATATAAGGATTTGAGAATTCAAAGAGACACTGTGGGACGAACCAAAATATTCTCATGTGTAGTTTAACTTTAACTGGAAGAATTAATAAGCCATGTTATTTTATTTATTAGCTTATCTGTTAGCTTCGTGGCTTAGCGAGGTAGGTGGCTAATCAGCCTGGGGGTCCACTTTTAGGCTTGTCGTTTAATGGTTGCTACCAGTATAGACTAAATCAGTCATTTCAGTCAATAATGTGACAGTTGTCAGCGAAAATGACATTATCCTGACAGCGCTAGTCGTAAGCATGTCCTGATGTCTCCAACACCAACCCAGGATCATTAGAACGCCGAAACCTTAACCATGGATAAATGACAGATACAGAAATGATATATTATTGTCTAGTGAGACTAATGCAGTGTATCAGCACAGTGGTGGCTAAATGTGCTCATTTACTTCCCCCCAGTTGCTTTGTGTATCTGCCAGGTTGCACAGAAGTGACGTTGCGGGCAACTCCCAAGCCTCTCTGTGTAAATCCAGCCTCACTTACACACCAGCAAAGGCAAGCTTCCTTCTGACAGCGCGGCCAGAGACTCGGGCGAGTAAACGTGTGGGGTACCCTTCCCCCGGTCCCGAAATCCGATCATTAGTGCTGTCATGGAGACCCACGGAAATGCCAGGTGTAAACAACCACACGTCTGTCTGTCCACTTATCGGGTACTCATGCCACGTGTGAGCAAGACCTCAGCCTCTGTCCTGGTGACCCCGTGCTTCTCGTGCACCCGTTTTACACCGTGAAGGGCGGTCTGATCACCCGCTGATCTGAATCAGGTGTGTAGGAGCCTACAAGACACACATCTGGTCTCCAGGACTTTGGGTCAGTAGGGAAGCATACGCCGGGCTGGAAAACGGCTTTTCCATGCCAGACTGGACATGGACAGGACATGAGAACCAAACAGCATAGCAACAACTTGGGGTTGAAGGGGAAACTGAACTTTTCATGTACCACACATACAGCAGAAGCCTATGGACGTATGTTTGTGTAGATATGCGTTTGACTCGTCGTCAGAAGAGGAGTTGGACCCAGAGGGAGGTGTGGGATTGCAGTCCTAGTTGGAGGGAAGATTAAGGTTACCAGGGACAATAGGTGTGGTGAGAAAAGCAGGACTCGTCCCGCTGCCGTTCTGAGGCTCTCTGATACCACAACACCATTGCTAACCCAACGTTCCAGACGTCTCGGTATGGAGCTGTAGAGGTTGCTAATGGAGTCCTGTGATAATCCATCCCATGCAGCTTGAACATCCTCACACAGTTCCTGCAGATGGTGCGGTAGGGGTGGAGGTGGAGTCAAACCAGGCCTTCTGGACGTGTGACGACAAACCGTCCATCTTGGCGCTGACCACGGTGCCTCCACACACGGATTCGTTGGGCGTCTCCACCAAGACTAAGGCGGGACTCGTCACTGAAGATGACCCGCTGTCATTCTGAGTCCCTCCATGACGGTCTGGTACGACACCACTGCAGTCTTTGGTGACGGTGACGTGGTGTTAAGGACAGGCGTGGTAACGGTCTGTGTGCATGTAGTCCTGCGTGGTGCAGCCGTCTGCCGATGGTGCTGCACTAACAGGATGACTCATGGAGGCAGCACTGCTCACCGGAGGTCTGTAATGGTGGCTGTTGGGTCAGTCAGGTACAGAGATGAGACCCGTCCTTGCTTACGTCACATGCACGGTTGAGTGTGAAACTAGCATGTCTCACAATGTGAACCCCACCCACCAAGTTTCATCCCTGTGTGTTGATCCTTCTGGGTGCGGCTATTCTTTTTGAGTGTGTGTATATAGGAAGGCCGTCCAGCACGAATCCCATTCATTTTCACCTCTATTGAAACCCTACACCCACCCAACTGCATTTATTTACTCAGGGCAGATCACCAAACTTTAAAACGCACCTAAACTGCCCGGCAGTCCCTCCTTCTTCTCATATACACCCATTATTTTATTTTATTTTTATTTTTATTCCATTTTATTATTATTTTTTACAAATGTTATTATTATTATTTTATAACATTAATTTTATTTTATATAATTTTTATTTTATTTATTTATTTTTATTATATTATTTTTATTTTATATTTTATTTTTATTTTATTTACATTCTGTTTTATTTTTAATTTTTAATTTTATTATTTTATAACATTAATTTTATTTATTTATTTTTTATTATATTTTTATTTTATTTTATTTACATTCTATTTTATTTTTATTTTTTAATTTTATTATTTTATAACATTAATTTTATTTTATATTATTTTATTTTTATTTTATTTATTTATTATTTTTTGTATTATTTTATTTTTATTTACATTCTATTTTATTTATTTATTTATTTATTCATTTATTTATTTTTATTTTATTTACATTCTATTTTATTTTTATTTTATTTACATTTTTTTGGCAACACCTAGCATCTGACTAGCAACAAGCTTGAGGGGCACAATCACTCCACATCACCTCTCTAGTTATACTAGTACACTCAGGTAGTTGCTAGTTCATGTGTTGGTTAAGTAGCCGGATCTTTCAGAAAGCTTTTCAATACTTCCCTGGTAAAAGACAAACTTGGATGCTCGTAGTGTATATATAATAAACAGCTTCTAATTGTTCAGAATGCCAAAACTGACAGCCTGCAGAGAATGCCTAAACCTTCTGTTGCCAGTGTTTTGGTCTGGTCCCCCGTGGACAGTCTGTCCCTGTTATGGTTTGTTTTTATTGTTGTGGGTCGCTGAAGATTATTGGTTTGTCCGTCACTCATCGCTTTTTTCTGTTCGCACAAAGACACGACAGCAGTTTGTACGTCTGTAAAGTGTCTGAAAATAGATGCCCTAACAAAGTGCCGGAAAAAAGCATCTTTTTTTTTTTTTTCTTTTTCCTCTTTTTCTCGTTTCTGAGCCGCCTCTTCGTGTGGGAATTGATTTTTTTTAGAATGTTTTTTCCAGTTTTATCCTTGACTTTCAGCCAGATGCTCAGTAATTTGCTGCGTTTGTGAAGGGCTATTCATGAAAGTGCACCACCATGCCAGAAAAAGCAAATGTCATCACATCAGCTATCCTAAAGCATTAATGCAGTTCGGATATTTGATGTGATCATTTTTTAAATGTTTACATGTGTGCCGTGTCGTCGTTGGTCGAGCGACGTGGCTTCCTGTGTCAGGGGCATTGAGGGTGTTCGGTTGCCTGATGACGAGGAGTGCATTAAAATCTCGATACACTTAAATATCCCAGTGTTGTGGTTTGTAACGTGTTTATTTCCTATTCATAGTTCAGATGCAAAGGGTGGCGCTGTGGAACAGTGGGTAGCACCCAATCCTTGAAGCCAGTAACCCCTTCACCAGCATCAATAACACCAGCTGTGTTTGGAATGGGCCTGGACCGGACAAGTTTCTGGATGTAGGCCACGTCAACGTTCAGATACTCTTACACCAAAGTACTGCCCAATTGGTCCAGATTTGGTAGACGCCTTCCCTGGCACAGTTCGGAGGAGAATTCCCTGTAGACTGGGATTTTCCCACTGCTGGTAGACCCGTATGACCGTACGCTGCTTCCATACACCTGCAGATTCAGCTACTTCCTTCACACTATGGTCTTTGGCCACGCCCACATGCAGTCACTCCTTAACATCTGCTTTGGAGACATTTTCCACACATGGAACGAGACATTCCCTGCACTGTAGCACCTCCTCCCAATCTATGGATCCCGTCACTCACACCCCGCAGGGGTTTATAGACCCAGCACCCTCGTGCAGCGCCATCTACAGGAGCCTGAAACTACTACTACCTTCAACATGCAAATTAGCCACTGCATTGCCTGTTGTTGTTGTCGGTGTTTGCCGAGCCCTGGTTTTTAGCAGATCCCATTCAAATACATTCGCAGTCCTCCAGTCACAGCCCTGTCTTGGTATTCCGAATGCAGCCCCCAGTCAGCCTGCAGGTAAACATTGCTTACATGGGGTAAAAATCAGCGAAGTAATTGGTCCCGTTTTTTTTCTCCATCTGTTGGGTTTTCCAGCGGTGCCGTTTGATGTTCAGCTGGATTTGTTGTTGAGCTACCCGTCCTTGAAAAGATCACTGGAACATTTTGTGGCACTTCAGTCATTTTGTGTTTACAGATTGGAGCATGCAGTGTTGCACACGTTTGCTCGCGTTCGCGTCAACAACTCTTGTGACAAAGTGTTCGCTGCCGGTCTCGTGTGTTCTGCCTCCAAGCTCTCAGGCCTGGCTGGAAAGAACCTCAGCACACTTTCCTGTCTGTCTTTCAGCCTTCGCGCCGTCTCCCGGAAGCCCGTTACCTTCCCTCTATTAAAGATTGACTGGCTGTATTTGACTAAGTGCCTCTCTAATGTGGTCTAGGCCCGTCGGTGGAATTTCTTGCTGATACAGCCCGAAATGTCAGAAGCATTTCGTATGAAATGTCACGAGAAGTTCAGCAGAATTCAGGAGATTACATCTTTTTAGATGTAGGGAGGCTGTAACCTTGACTCGAGATGCATTCTGGAAGAGCGCTTTGAACTCGGCTTCACTCGTTCAGGCTAAGTGCCGCCTTTCAGGTCTGAAGACGGGCCTTTTGGTGTGCTAAAGGTTTAGCGTGGTCTGCGTAGCGATGCCACGAGAATGCCACGGTAACTGGGATGTGATAATTAATTGCTGATTGATTCCTGATCAGTTTGAAGTAGCTGCTTGTCTGGCTCCAGTGAGGTCCAGTTCAGTAGGCATGAGGGCACGACTGGCAATCGGTTGCACTAGATCAGGGGAGAAGAAGCAGCGCGGTTGAACCGAAGCTGTAGTGTTTAGCGTTTTGAGATTTCAGTAACCCAGCATATCGTATTTACAATCCGTCCATGTCCTTGCATTGTGTTTAGTGGTTGGTGTAGCTCAGCGGACAACACCACTTCCCAGCAAGGAGCCACCACCACGTGTGGGAGGCTGGGGCTCGAATCCCGGTCTGGGTGACTATGCTGTGCTACACCAATAGGAGTCCTTGGGCAAGACTCCTAACACTACCTGTGCTTACCTGTGATATGAATACCCTTGTAAGGCGTTCTGGGTAAGAGCGTCAGCTAAATGCCATAAATGTAAATGTAACATGTTTAGTCTGACTACTGTTAAATCTAGGGAAGTTAATAGTAGGGATACACCGAAATTAAAAATTCTGTCCGAAACTGGAAAAAAAAATTGGCCAAATCCCGAACACAGGTTTTCAGTGTTTCATTAAGGCTTCTGCTCTTTAAACATGGCATAACTAGGCTAAATCCCAGATGACCAGCAGGTGTAGGTCACATCAGGTGAAGATATGCTGGCCCACTGTTGGCACTGGCAATGTGCTGTGAGCCAAAGGTGGCCCACATATTCACAGCATGCATTTGGCCCAAGCAGAGTTGCCTCTGGCACGTGTGGCTCTAATCGGATGCGTATGTAGCCCACATCTTGCTACCGGGAGCGGTCTGACTATGCAATCAACCCTTCTGGCAAGTGGGCCAGATAAAAAAAAAAAAAAAAAGGTGCCAGCGTCATCTGAAAGATAATTGTTCGGTGTAAATTATTCACTTAATGAAACACGGGAAATGTTTTTGCTAGGGGTGCAGTGAAATGGAAATTTCTGACTAAGCTCAAAGCTGAAACCCAACAAAAAAAAACATTTGGCTAAAGGCCGAATACCGAACATCGTGCCACAGCGTTTCCTTAGTTTTGCCAGTTTTTCACCATTGCATAAATAGGCTAAATCTGACCAGCAGGTGTAGGCCAATAGTGGCACTGCTGGCCCACTGTCGGCACTGGCAATGTGCTGTGAGCCAAAGGTGGCCCACATATTCACGACATGCATTTGGTCCACCTGGCCCAGAACAGATCTGGGCCACTTCTGGCACTGGTACAGCAGAGTTGCCTCCTGCGAGAGCCTGATAACCATAATTGGTTTTCCACCGAGGTCACTGACTCTATTCCATAAACTACAGACTTTAAGAAAAGGCCTTTGATCTTTAGGACCCCTCACATGTCCTACACCCTGCCTTCGAGATGTTCCCTCGGGGTCTCCGTTATCGCTGCCCTAGATGTCGGTCTGTGTGTGTCTATCTGTCTGTGTGTCTGTGTGTGTGTGTGTCTGTGTGTGTGTGTGTGTGTGTGTGTGTGTCTGTGTGTCTGTGTGTCTGTGTGTCTGTGTGTGTGTGTGTCTGTGTGTGTGTGTGTGTCTGTGTGTGTGTGTGTCTGTCTCTGTGTGTGTCTGTCTCTGTGTGTGTCATGTGTGTGCATGTGTGTCTTGTCTGTTCTGATTCTGTCTGTGGTGTCCTGTCTGTGTGGTCCACGTTCTCTGTTGTGTGTCTGTCTGTGTGTCTGTCTCTGTGTGTGTCTGTCTGTCTCTGTCTGCCTGTGTGTGTGTCTGCCTGTGTGTGTGTGTGTCTGTCTGTGTATTTTATATGCTGTGTGTGTCTGTGTCTGTGTGTGTGTGTGTGTCTGTCTGTCTGTCTGTCTGTCTGTGTATTTTATGTGCTGTGTGTGTGTCTGTGTGTGTGTCTGTCTGTCTGTCTGTGTTGTCTGCTCTTTTATATGTCTGTGTGTGTTTCTGTGTGTGTGATGTACTGTGTCCTGCTGTGCTGTCGTGTATGTCCTGATCATGTGTGTCATGTATGTCTGTCTGTCTAGTCTATGTGCTGTTGGGTTATGTCTGTCTGTCTGTGTGGTGGTGTGCTGTCTGTCTGTGCTGTGTGTGTGGTCTGTGTGTGTTGTTGTCTGTCTGCTGTGTGTGTCTGTCACTGTGTTGTCTGTCTGTCTGCCTGTGTATTTTATATGTGCTTGTCTGTGTGTGCGTGTCTGTCTTGTGTCATGTCTGTCGGTCTGTCTGTTCTGGTGTCTGTCCTGTATGTCTATGTGCTGATGTTGTGTCTGATCTGTGTGTGTGTCTAAAGTAGACTTGTCTGTCTATGCTTGGTGTCGTGTGTCTGTGTCTGTGTCCTGTCTGTATGTCTGTCTGGTGTGTGTTGTATTTTATGCTGTCATGCTGCTCTGTGTGTGGTTTCTGTTCTGAGTGTCATTTTCTATAATTGCCTGTGGTGTCGTTTATTTTGATGATTATGTCTGAAAAGCATGTGAAGGCTAGTATTATTGATAAGTGTGTCTTCGTGGGTGTGTGAAGTCATGGTGTGTGTGCTGTCTCTGTGTGTCGATTATCTGAATGCTGGTCTGCATCGTGGTGTCGGTGTGTGTGTGTCATCTTTATGTGTGTGTATTTTATATGCTGTGTGTGTGTGTGTGTGTGTGTGTGTGTGTGTGTGTGTGTGTGTGTGTGTGTATTTTATATGCTGTGTGTGTGTGTGTGTGTGTGTGTGTATTTTATATGCTGTGTGTGGTCGTCAGTGGCGGCCTTGGCGGTGTCGAGTGTTTGGTGTTGTGTCTGTTCCCAGTATGAATTGCTCCTCGGGGACGAATAAAGTTTATTCAGTTCATCTTTCCACCTCAGCTTTCAGAACCAGAACTGTCCGCTCGGTGGTTCAGTGGATCTGGGCTTTATCGAGTTTGGACCTCTGTATGATCCTGCTGTTGATCTTTTTCTGGCCCAATGCCAGACTTGCTTATTTAAATCCCAGAGAATATAATCTGTGTTTTCATTCTAAGGGGGGAGCCGTGTTCCACTGGGCCCCGGTCCCCTCTGCTGTGTTTCATCATACGTCTCTTCTACTCCGTGTGAACTGGCCGGACCTAATCTTCGGGAAAGCTTCCTGTTGCCTTCCCCTGACCAATCACAAGGCTGGCATCTCTTTCCCCACCCACACAAGAGTTCAGAACTGATTCTGGAGCTGCCTGTCGCTCGTTCCTTCCCTTATCCATCACCAAAATTCTTTCGTTACTCGTTCCTGTTTGTGCTGCTTCGTCTGTCGTTTTTTTGCCCATTCATCAGTTTCTCTGCGCACCTTTTGGTCCGGTCCATTTTGTGTTCGCACGCCCGCATGCCCGCTCGCTTGCCCACCCGTTCGCAGTAAAAGCTGAGCTGTCTCTACTTTCTCCGGTCTTATGTACACTACCACCCCTCTAAATGGATGGTGTAGGTGGTCTTATAGACTCTACAGTCGTACACTGAACAGCTCCACCTGCTGAGAGTCTGAACCAGTCCATATCCTGATACACCACATCTACTCCTGATGTACACAGTATGATCCTCCTCCATATCTCCACCTCTAATATATATTTAGTGGTGTAAAAACTTTGATCTCTTTTTCTGCACAGTGTAAAAGCTCTAGCTCTCCTTTCAGGTTAGTGAATATTCATGAGGGACCGACCAATAGAATCGCTCCAAACCTGCTTAGTAATAAACCTTGTTCTATCAGCTCCACTGCAGGGTAAGGAAGCTGCTCCATCCTCCTGTACAGCTCCACTCTGGAGGGGTTTAAGGTGGACTGGATAATTCCATGAGTGGGTTTTAAGGTGGACTGGATAATTCCATGAGAGGGTTTTAAGGTGGACTGTATAATTCCATGAGAGGGTTTTAAGGTGGACTGTATAATTCCATGAGAGGGTTTTAAGGTGGAGTGGATAATTCCATGAGGGCTAGTTTATAGTTTGATGTCTTCACTGTTATTCTACAGTGAAGCTTTAAGATACACAGTAGGATAACCTCCTATGAGGAGCCGTCCCTAAACTTTTGACTGGTAGTGTACTTGTTCTCCCACAAGACATTTAAAATTTTGCGTTCCTCTTAAAACTTAAATTTGGAGTATTAGGACACGGGATCCCTGAAAAGTAGCCGAAGTATTTGAGTACCTGTGCACTCTTGAGTGCACTAGCGTTGTCCGGCCTTGTAGGTTCTGGCCTGCGGAATGAGTGCCGTTCCAAAGAACCTGTGGCAAACACTCCAGCCTGTCTCCAGTGATGGTCCAGGAGGATGTTAGGGTGAGCCAGAGAGAGAGGCCTTGCTTTCAGGGTAGACCTTCAGCGCTGGCAACACTGTGCAAGCTTTGGCCCTGAAATCATCTACCAGTGTTGGCTTTGGCAAATAAGGCTGTTTTGGAAAACAGAGACTACCGTGTGTGCCGTTCATCCTGCAGACGTCAGCCTGCTTCCCTGCTGAAGAACACTCCTCCTGCGCTCATGCCTGCGTGTCCCGGGCCTTTGTTGGTGGTGGTGGTGGAGTTTTGAGGGAATATGGTAATTCCTACTAGCGCAGTGGTTTACGCTACGCTGTCAACGCACTCCAGCTGGCCTGTTCGGCTGGCCTGTTCGGCTGGTCGGCTTGTGTACGTACCTTCAGTAGCTTTCCGCTCAGGGAAAAACAACTCCAGGCAAATGATCTGTGCAAAACATCTCCCGTTTGCCCTTCGCCGCAGGAATGTCATTTTCCCAATGTGTTTGGTGATCAATTCCCGATTAGCAGATGTGGGAATAGACGTTTGTTGACCGCCGCACGAGAGATTTCCATCGCTGCATGCCACTCACCCCCACTCACCCCCACCTCCCCCCACCCGTGTTGCCCATGCAGCACCGAGCATGAAAATAGTTTCAGCATGGTCTTTACATCAGGGGTTCAGTGCTGGTGACCGGCCTGGTCCCCCCGCCCCCTCTCGCTCTCGCTCTCTCGCTCTCTCGTGGTCTCTCTCTTCTACTATTATCTTTCTTCTCTTTTCTCTCTCCCTCTATCTCTCTCTCTCCTCTCTATCTCTCTCCTCTTGTTCTCTTTCTCTTTCTCTCTCTCTCGTTCTCTCTCTCTCTCTCTTTCTCTGCTTTCTCTCTCTCTCATTCTCTCTCTTCTCCCTTTCTTTCCTCTTTCGCTTCTTTCTCTCTATTTCTTACTCCCTCTCTCTCTCTCACTCTCTCTCCTCTTCCTCTCTCTGTTTCTTCTCTCTTTCTCTTTCTCTCTCTCTTTCTTCTCTCTCTTCTCTCTTTCTCTCTCTCTCCTCTCCTCTCTCTCCCCCTCTCTCTTTCTTTCTTTCTCTTTCTCTCTCTCTCTCTCTCTCTCTCTCTCTCTCTCTCTCTCTTTCTTTCTCTTTCTCTCTCTCTCTTTCTTTCTTTCTCTCTCTCTCTCTTTCTCTCTTTCTCTCTCTCTCTCTCTCTCTCTCTCTTTCTTTCTCTCTCTCTCTCTCTCTCTCTCTCTCTCTCTCTCTCTCTCTCTCTCTCTCTCTCTCTCTCTCTTCCCCCCCCCCCCTTCTTCCTTCTTCCTTCCCTCTATGATAAAGCTACAGTGTTACTATTGCACATACTAAGTCAGTGCATTGTGACGCCCCCTTCTGGTAGATAGCACACCCTGTAAATGCTTCCTGTGGCCACCTATAAATCTCTGTTTTATTTCTGTACTGTTTTCCATTTGCACTGTTGTAGTCGGTCTGCATGATCTTGGGAGGAATGGACATTACCATCAGGCTTTTTCCCTGCGACATATTACAAGAGTTGGGGTATGATAAAGATCCAGAACATTCACACTCGCGAGTGTTAGGCAGTCATTTCTCAGCCTTCATGCAGGGAATATATATGGATGTGAATGTATGTATGTGAGTCTCCTCCTCCCTGTGTATCAGAGCAGCCTCAAACCCGAGTCCAGGAACTGAGCAAGCTTCCTTTTGGGTTGTAGCACCACATGTATCATCATGTTTAATATGTCGTACCTTACACGCCCTGCGATATGAGGATTGCACATGGGTACATGGGTGGTGACGATGCTGGAACGCTACGTTGTGCAGCTCTGCTTTCTAGTCTTCATTTCAGAGACGTCGCCCCACTCGTCTTTGTATGAGGCATCTCGTACTGTGATAGCCTTGCGTGCACCGTTTGCTGAAGATCTACTCACAGGGTGGGAATGGTGTTCAAGAGCCGCTCCAGAAGCTCTCCAGAATGTGCCTCTCTGAGTGAAGCAGTGCAGGAGGTTTGGGTTATAGTCCTGCTATAGAAGCCTGCCTCCTTTCTGCCTCCTTTGTGCCTCAGTTTCCTCACTGACTCACTGTGACGACCAGACATGTGATGTTCCATATAGACGGTATGCAGCATTGGTTTGCATAGCTTATGGTTTGCTGCCCTCATGTTGAGCAGTGACACTGAGGTTTTTTCTACACTACTACTAGCTGTTTTCTACACTACTGGAAGCATGTCTCCCAAACTCCAGATCAGATATTGTATTAGATCTGTGTATTTAGAAAAATCAGACTAGATGACCAGCCAGACAAGCCTTGTTTGTAGAACCAGGCGTCGCTGTGCCGTTCTCACTCCCCACCACCGCCTCGCACAGTCTTCTTCTGTGGGGTTCACTCTGACGGTCATTCTCTCACGGTGGTTACGGGCATTTTGGAATGAGGGGCGCTCATCACGGGTACCTGTACAGAGTGGGGTTTTGGCCGCTCTGCCAGTCCCCTGTAAGCTTGTGTTGTCCTGTGTGGGGTTTGTGCTGACTGCGTGGGAACCTTGTTCTTATTAACCAGATCGCTCTCACGTGTATCCTGTCCAGTACAAAGCTAGAGGCCCACCTTCGG
>JAMWET010005312.1:0-149649 GCA_024036415.1 Prochilodus magdalenae
AAGTGATGCAGAGGCACGAGCAGAGGAAGCCTTTTCTAGGGGCCACATCACAAACAGCCAGAGCCCGCTTGATGTGTATGCGCCCTTAAAAAGCACATTTGGACCAAGCCAGCTCATTTAGAATAAGGTTGCTGGGTTATTTGGGCATACACAAGGGCCGTTATGCATTGGACGGAAAAAAGAAACAGGCATCCACCAAAGAAGAAAAAAAAAAAAACACTGCTACCTACAGTTAAAAAACCTGTGGTGGTTCCATCATGCTGTGGGGCCTGTCAGTGGTCAGTTACAGGGACTGGGGGGAATCTTGTTTTTTAAAAGGTTGAGGGGACGCATGGATCCCAATCTATATCAGCAGATTCTGGAGGACCAAATGTCCAGGAATCAGTGAACAAAGCTGAAGCTGCGCCGGGGACTGGATCTACCAACAAGACAACGACCCTAAAACACTGCTCGAAATCTACTAAGGCATTCATGCAGAGGAAACAAGTGACAATGTTCTGGAATGGCCATCTCATTCCCCCAGTACTGGAATTATTAGTGAAAATCTGTGGGTCAACTTCTTAAAGAGAGCTTGTTTCATGCTCGAAAACCATCAAAACCTGAATGAACTAGAAGATTGTTTTGTAAAGGAAGAATGGTCTAAAATACCTTTAGTCAGACACAATCCAGGACTCTCCATTTTCGAAGCTATCAAGGGGGGGGGGAGGCGGGGAATTGGCGAGTTTAGAGGCGTTTATTTATTATCATTTTTATTGAGGGCGGGGAAAGCAGCAGGGATATTTTCTTACTATTAGAAGGTTTTTGTTTTTTTTTTGTTTTTTTTTTTTTTTTTTTTTTTTTTTTTTTTTTTCTTTTTTTTTTTTTTTTTTTTGGTGCCCAAAATTTATGCACCTGCCTTTTAAAAATATTTTGTTGTATGACACCAGTTATTGCACACCTTTTCTGGGTGGGGACTGTAAATATTCATATAAAATTAATTTTTGTTTTTTTTCTTTTTCATAATTTTATATATAATAACTTCATTTCACTTCTCAAATTACTGTGTTTGTCCCCTATATGATATATTTAACTTAATTTTGTTATCCAAACAATCAATGCTTTATAAAGGTAAATCAGGAAAATTAACAGCGCTGCCCAAACTTTCGCACCCCACTGTACCTTGCTATATGGCTGATATGTGGTCCTGATGAAATGGGTATTTTTAGCAGCATTTAAGCTGAACTGTAAGACAGGTAGCTAGAAGATTCATCTCACATAACAATAAAGCTGACATACTTAGCTGACAAATAAGAATCCAGCCTCAGCATCAATCCAAGCAATAGTGAGTCCTCTCTGCTGCATTTCTGTTTTTGTCTGTGAGATGTGTTCATTTGGAGGGTATCAGATGGCATTTCCTGATACGAAAGTGCCCAGCTGATGGATGAGAGGGTTGTGATTTAAAATTACAGATAGTAAAAATCTGTTGTGTGTGCCTATGAGGCTTTGGCTTTCTTGGTGTATGTGGGTAGGGTTCTGGAAAAGGACCCATCTCTGTTCTCTATAGTCTTGTTGGAAGACCTAAAATGTTGGAGAAGGGGGGACTGGGAAGAATGGTCTGCCTGATCTAAAACCTGAATCGTAAATTGTTACTGGACTTCTATGCCATCAATTTCATCTGACTTGAAACTGCCCTTCACCTAAAATTAATGAGGTCCCTCTAGGGTGCCCCATCATGCAATTAATAATGATGATACGCCTTTTAAGAAAACTGGATGGTTTTTAATGTCCTTACAAGTGTCTAAACCTGACCATTCTCATGTGCCCACTATGCCGCCCCTACACAGCAGTGTCTCAAAGAAAATGAGATGCAGTGCCCTACACTCTCAGCTAAAACTTGTCCTCTATGGCAAGCGTTACCAAAATGCGTTCTGTGCCAACAGTCTTACGGGTGCCACCAAATACTTTAAAAGAATGCTGCCCAGTCTTCTGCAGCTGTCAACTGAAAGAGATATTCAGGTTGATTATAATGAGGTTACTAACACATTCTGTATAAGCACATGGCCAAAAGAAACAGAATCCTTTCCAGTCTACTAAGCTTACATACCACAGCTTTCTCCATAACATTACCACACCTGTGTTGTGAAACAATAGTTATGCATGTTACACTTCAGAGGTGATAAGCTGACTGTATTGCTCAGTGATGATGTTTGTCTCTTTTCTTTAATACACATATGAAATATCACTTTTTACTTTCATTCAAAAGAAATATACAAGCATGTACAACTTCCCTAAAACAGAACATAAATATCATATGCTGACCTGCCAAAAGTGTATGTATTTTACATTCTTTTTCTTATGTTTCTTGTAGTCTAAACAAAAGTTTACAGAAAGAATTGGCAGGAAAAAACAAAGAAAGAAAGAGACTGAAAAAAATATATACCAGTTATAGCTTTATGTAAATTAGACATACATGCAGAATTACATATTCAGATTCATTCTTACAAAACTACTACAGACTTGGATTAGTTTAGGAACAAAACTAAACTGTCTGTGGGATTTAGTAAACAGTGATAGATAGTGGTCCCCACTATGTCTGGTGGGACAGACTAGGGATGAGAATACAGTGTTGCTTGAAAGCTTGTTAACTGCCTAGAACTTTCTGTATTATCAAAAAAGAGAGGATGCAACTTAACAAATTAGACAAAATGTTATAATTTGTTGTCTATTGAGGAACATGATCCAATAAAAAATATATATATGTAACATGTTATATATACATGTTATATATATATACATATACACACACATACATACATTATATATACATTATATATATATATATATATATATATATATATATATATATATATATATATATATATATATATATATATATATACATACGTGTATATATATTAGTGTGACCCCTTGTGCAGCATTATTAGCTACTAAATGTTTCAAGGAACAATTGCCCTTCATGTGTCACAGACAACATCAACATAAGCTCTCTTGACTCTATGAAGGAAAGATGAAATAAGAAACTGAAGGAACCAAGGGCATAGTTAAATGTTGGTCAACACATCAATTCGCACATCAGAAAGACTACCCTACCTATAACCATATAATTAACAGCACTAATAAACTTATGATTTATTTCATGCTCACATATTAGAAACATAAAACCACAAAATGCGAGTTTTCCCAAAACATCCAGATTTTTTACATTGGGGCTAGAGGCACCATTCCATGCAGATTTATATTCCCAGCATGTGTTAAAGTTACACTCGTTACTGCTCATTTTCACTACTGCTCTACTTGCACTTGTGTGTCGTCATAGTCTTTAAATGCCTGAAATTTTTCCCACACTCTGAGCAGTAATACGGCTTCTCTCCTGTGTGAATGCGCTGGTGTTTTTTGAGGTTACTCTGATGGTTAAAACTCTTCCCACACTCAGAGCAGTGATACGGCTTCTCTCCTGTGTGGATGCGCTGATGTTCTTGGAGATTACTCAGATGGCTAAAACTCTTCCCACACTCTGAGCACCGATATGGTTTCTCTCCTCTGTGAATGCGCTGGTGTTGTTGGAGATTACTCTGATGCCTAAAACTCTTCCCACAGTCTGAGCAGTCAAACGGCTTCTCTCCTGTATGAATGCGCTGGTGTGTTTGAAGAGCAATCTGTTGATTAAAACTCTTCCCGCACTCTGAGCAGTGATATAGCCTCTCTCCTGTGTGTATCCGTTGGTGTTTTAGGAGATTACTCTGATGATTAAAACTCTTTCCGCACTCTGAGCAGTGAAACGGCTTCTCTCCTGTGTGTATCCGCTGGTGTTTATGGAGATTACCTTGTTGATCAAAACCCTTTCCACACTCTGAGCAGCGGTACGGCTTTTCTCCTGTGTGAATGAGATGGTGTCGTTGGAGATTACTCTGCTGAGTAAAACTTTTTCCGCACTCTGTACAGTAATATGGTTTCTCTCCTGTGTGAATGAGCTGATGTTTTTGTAGAGTGCTCTGTACAGTAAAACTCCTCCCGCACTCTGAGCAGTGATACGGCTTCTCTCCTGTGTGTATGCGCTGGTGTTTTAGGAGATTACCCTGTTGATTAAAACTCTTCCCACATTCTGAGCAGTGAAAAGGCTTCTCGCTTGTATGAATGCGCAGATGTCGTTGGAGAAGACTTTGATGATTGAAACTCTTCTCACACTCTGAGCACTGATACGGTTTCTCTCCTGTGTGAATGCGCTGATGTAGTGTAAAAGTATTCTGCCGACTAAAGCTCTGTCCACACTCCAAGCAGTAATGGGTCCTCACCTTGCTGTGTTTTTGCCTTTGCTTGTAACAAGATGATGCTTGCTGAGCACCAGAACGTCTTTTGGGTGCCATATTCTAATATTTAACCCCTTTAATCTGCTAAATGTTTCTCTTAGTGGAATGTCCGGACATGTTTACTGAAACACGAAATAGAGAAGACTTCAAACAGGTCATCACTCATTTCTGTAAGAAAGAAAAGACAATATTAACTTACTGTGCAATGCAACAAAAGAAGTCTCATCTAAAATTAACACTGATTCACTGCCATCCACTGACAGATGTGTAAAGAAACTACTGGACTAATACTCAACTCAATTAAAGATACTCTTGAAGATCCAGAACTCTTCAGGATTTCATAATGGCAAAATGACCACCATCATGTCCTCTGGTGAACAAAATGACTGCAAACCTAATGTATTATTTCATTATTTAATTTTCACACTGAATTTTCTCGATCTGCTTTACAAGGTCATTAAGTAGTTATAATTTTTTTTTTTTTAATGGCTTGTTTTTGGTACGCTCTCATAACTAAAACCTTAATAAAAGTCATAAATAGACAATTTCTAAACATAATAAATCATATTATACCTACTCTTCTGGGATGCTTAAATTTTAAAGCCACAGACTTATATGAACAGCTGTCAAAGGATCTAAAAATGAAGGCACAAAAACCATCAGAATCATTTCTGTGGATGCAATTTTATAATCTGAAATGGCATTGGGAAAGTTTGGAACAACAAGCTGTTGTAAGTTAGGGCAAGATCTGGATAACAATGACAAATTGCAAGCAGGCTGGCCAGGCATGCAAAGCAAAACTCCCACTTCACTCTCAAAGATTTGCAGACATTTTAGATGTGCGGTAGTAGTCAGGACTTTACCCAGAAGTAAATACATGCTTGCTTTTAAAAGGTACCCAAAACGTAAACTTAGAATCTAAAAATAATGATAGGCTAAAATAATAATGAAGACAATCACTGAAGAATCTGCATTTAAATCAGAAACTACTTGCTATATAGCCTTCAATCATGTTCCTCATCAATATGACTATCTGCCCCAACATGCTCTATTCATGCTAAAGCTTAAATGTCTGAAGAGAGAGAGTCAAATCTCATATGGCACTTTATTAACAATAACCCCCACGAATCAAGAGTGCAGTCATTGTGTGGTGTCAGTAATAACCCCCCTTTGAATGAAAGTGAATGATCAATAAGATCTGTTTTATGTCTTCAAACTGACAATGGAGCAGAGAGTCATGAGCATAAAAGATTAATTCAGAAAATTAGCACACAAGGGCGGAAGCTTACTGTTATGTATTATATATGTTATTAAGTGTGAGTTGCTGATACTATTTTAAGTTTTAACCCATAAAAACAATGTGTTTAAAATGATTCATTAAAACACAACATTTTCGTAGATCAAACATAATTTCTCTCTTCAATATATACAGTACATATGTATGCGTGCGTGTGCTTAGGAATAATTTATATGTCGTTCCCAATACTTGGTCTGTTGGTTCGGTACATGGTTTGAGTAAGAACTCCAAACCAGTAGAGGGCGGTAGATCATGCTGATTTAAAACAGCAAAACAACCCAAATACACAAACCAAACGCGATGAAACGCTGAATTAACACTGATTACCACGAAACCATGTTTCTGCGACGGAGATTCCCCTGTGTTCTGATCCCAAAGACCTGCTGTAGAAGCGACCCACCCCAGTCTCACCCTGACAGAACCTCAGCTCTGGTCTGAATGAAGCTGCTTCTGTGTGTCTGATCTATTTAAACCCATCCGATCTTATTCTCAGAACTCAGATGTGTCTCCAGCTGTGTGTCTCAGAGTGAATGAAGAACACTGAGTGTTAAAGTGTCGGACAGCTTCCTACCTTCAATAGTTCAGCTCTGGTTTCTGCTCCTCCAACAACACTGTCTGAGTGCGGAGGAGGCGGAGACTGCTGACCACAACACTATCTCCTGCTTCTCCACTTTAGAGGAGTTGGAGAAAGTTATAAATACAGAATTAGCGCCACCATCTGGCCTGGAGCGGCTTCACACTGGAACCACGTGGTCACGGAAATAGACGGAACGGTCGTTATTTTAAATCCCAGTCGTATTCAGTCAGGCCCCCTACAGCAGGTTATTGTGGGTGTTGTGAAGTGTTAGAGACAGTTGGTCATGTTTTTTTCATGGGAACAGTCACTCAGGGGACAGGAAGTAGTACTCCTAAACATCTAAACCTGACTGCATTATTGACATAGCAGATGACAAAAAGATGGCGCTAGTGTAGCTTTTTGGGTCAAAACACCTAAAATCCAAAGAAGAGGAATGAGGAGAGTGTGTTGGTCAGGCAGTGTTGTTTGCGGGAAACGAAGCCAGATCCGAACTATTGAAGGTAAGAAGTTTAACAATCATTGTTCTTTATTCATTCTGGAACAAACAGCTGGAGTCACATCTGAGTTCTGAGAATAAGATCGGATGGGTTTAAATAGATTAGACACACAGAAGCAGCTTCATTCAGACCAGGGAGCTGCTGCTGGTGGACCAGAATATGTGGTTGGGAATGTTTTCTTAATTTTGTTCGATAAACAGAGCAGATCGTTTCCAGTTTATTTATGATTTATTTAGTTAATTAATTGCAGCAATAATGATCTTCATACAGTGGATTTAAATACCGTTTTTTTGTTGCTTCTGTTCTCTTTTATGTGTGCTAAATCAGCTCCTTCATTTTCAGTCTGTCTACTGTAGAGATAATCTCTTATGTGCATGACTATTGAAGGTGTATCTGTAATGAATGTAGAAACATTAACTGATATTCTACATTATCCAAGATGGATAGAAGTGTTTGTACAGATGTGGTGAGAAAACAGCAGTTTGTTCTAGAACAATGCGAAGAGCTTGCTGGGAGCTGTGAATGTCTGGGTGGGGGTTGCTGGTCAATGGCTGGTAGATTAAGACCTGGTAGATGTGTGAATGGTGAGTTTTAACTGTCTGTTTATAGTGGGCGTAATGTGTGAATACACAGCAGAAGGAGTATGTAATTGTCCCCTTTACTGACCACACAGTTTGAAAAACACTGTACTAAATCTCGCTACAATAAAACCTTAGCTACAATAAGCTCTGCATTACTGGTGATATTGCCAGTGTTTGGGAAATTAATGGTTCAAACACCAAGGTAGACAAAACACACCATACTGCATTAGATAAACACTAAGGAAGAGGGTGTATAGGAAGCCAGCTTCAGATCTGTTCATTTATGAACCTTAATACAAAATAACCTATATGTTTCTGTGGTTGATAATAGTTGGTACAACACAGTTCTTGGTTTGAAATGGTTGAAAAGATTAGTGCCTCTGCTGAAGTGTACTCAGCATACAGCTTTAAATGTAAAGTTATTTAGAGTTATCCATCTTGGTTTCACAGCAAGCTTCTTTTGCATAGTCTAGTCACAGACGTTGTCCTCCAGAGCATTTGTCCAGCAGCCATCTGCAACACATGGCAAAATTTATATTATGGTTACTATAATGAACTTGTAGGACAGTCAAGTCAAGTGGACAACATACATGGAACAAAACATATCAATATTATAATAATCTTTATAATAATAATAATATAATAATAGTCTTTATAGTGGTACTTTTTGGATAATGTTTGAGTAATAAAGTTTATTCTAGAATTATTAAGTATCAGAATGATATGTGGCTTTTCCACATCAGATGGAAGTTATTTTTTGTTTGGCACTTTTTGTTTCGAAACATTCATAATTTAGATCAGACTATTTCTGCTGCATTGCACACTGAATTAATTTTTTCTTCTTCTTACAGAAGAGAACCATGTCCTGTTTCAACTTCTCTCCTGCCTTTTCCTACTAAGCTTAACGTTAAGCCTACGTGCTTCCACAGACATCAGAATACTCTGCCAAGAGAACCGTTAGGCTGCTGATAAAGGGGAAATATAAAAACATGGCCTCCAGAAGGCATTCTGGTACTCCTCAAATGTCATCTGGTACCCTTCAGTTGAACACATCTCACAGACAAACACAGAGGAGCAACAAGGAGAGAAACCACTATTGCTCAGATTGCGGAAAGAGCTTTACTCAAGGGTGGATTCTCAAAGTACACCGGCGTGTTCACACGGGAGAGAAGCCATATCACTGCTCAGAGTGTGGGAAGAGTTTTAAGTATTGGTGTTCTTTTCAACATCATCAGCGCATTCACACAGGAGAAAAGCCTTATCACTGCTCAGAGTGTGGAAAGAGGTTTAGTCATCCCAGTCATTTCAAAGCACACCAGCGTATTCACACAGGAGAGAAGCCGTATTCCTGCTTGGAGTGTGGGAAGACTTTTAATCGATCAACTCACCTTAAAGTACACCAGCTCATTCACACAGGAGAGACGCCGTATCAGTGCTCAGAGTGCGGGAAGGGCTTTAATCGCCAGGCTTCTCTACAGCATCACCAGCTCATTCACACAGGAATTAAACTATATCATTGTTCAGAGTGTGAAAAGAGTTTTAATCATCCTACTTCTCTTAAAAAACACCTGCGCACTCACACCAGAGAAAAGCTGTACCACTGCATAGAGTGTGGGAAGAGTTTTACTCAACATGCTTCTCTCCAAAAACACAGGCGCATTCACACCGGAGAGAAGCCGTATTACTGCTCAGAGTGTGGGAAGAATTTTAATCGTCAGTGTTCTCTCCGAGAACACCAGCGCATTCACACCGGAGAGAAGCCATATCCTTGTTCTGAGTGTGAGAAAAGTTTTAGTCGTCCCAGTAATCTCCAAGAACACCAGCGCATTCACACAGGAGAGAGTCCCTATCAGTGCTCAGAGTGTGGGAAGAGCTTTAGTGCACAAAGTCAACTCCACAAACACCAGCGCCTTCACACAAGAGAGAAGCTATGTCCCTGCACAGAGTGTGGGAAGTGTTTTTTTAATTCGAGTTCTCTCCAACGACACCAGCGCATTCATACAGGAGAGAAGCCGTATAGCTGCTCCGAGTGTGAGAAGAGTTTTAAACGACTGAGTCATCTCCGACAACACCAGTACACTCACACCGGAGAGAAGCCGTATCACTGCTCAGAATGTGGGAAGAGTTTTCAACGTCCGAGTTATCTTCAAGAACACCAGCGCCTTCACACAGGAGAGAAGCCGTATCAGTGCTCAGAGTGTGAGAAATCTTTCAGGTCTTCAAGGGCTGTGAAGACACACAAGTGCACTAAGAGCAGTGGTGGAAATGGACAGTAACGAGAGGTTACATCCCCTCCTTATGTCAGGTTCTTTCTTATACAATGGCATGAGATGAAATTTATTGCTTCAAACATGTGTATGATAGTTAAAGAGTTACACAGTTAGTACCTTAGCATTCGCCGGTAGGACGTTTTTACTTCCTAATTTAGTGTACACACAACGAACAGTGTATAAACTGCAACAACATATTGTCTGACAAACAGTTGACTGTGAGCTTGGCTCCTTTGATCCCTATTTTACTCTTACGATTTGTACAAGTTAACTAGGTAATGCTTGTTACTGTCAATGTGCCACAGTCTTTGTTTTTAACCTTTAGTAAATCTTTTCTGTCTGCCGTACATTTTGATTGTTCTTGTTGAGAACTGTAACAAAGAAAACCGGATTGAAGGTTTAGGTTCTTTGACCAAGGAGTAAGAATGTTGAGAGCTTTGTATGTGAGGATGTTCCACTACATAAAGTATATTTCCCATGGAAGGTTTTGGAGAACAACTGTAATATGGTGATGTGATTCAACTGTAATATGGTGATGCAATTTGCACCGTGGATGGGGCTGCCCACCGCTCCGGGTAAGTGTGCTCACTGCCCCCTAGTGTGTGTGTTCACTAGTGAGTGTGTTTGTGGGTGTTTCACTTCACGGATGGGTTAAATGCGGAGACTAAATTTCCCCACTGTGGGATCAACAAGGGATTAAAATCTTTAAAATCTAAAATCTTTAAATCTTAAGTCAGATTTAAATCTTAATTAGCAGATGATACAGCATTGTTTTCATATGATAAAAATTAAAGTCCTGGTAGTCCTGGAAGCATTAAAAGTCATTCTTACTTGCATCAAGCCTTGGGAGAAAATCATAGCCTTAACGTTCACACATAGTGAACAGCAAATTGAAACACTTTTGACATGAGAACATGTGATTTTTGTGCATTGTGATATAAGAAGTACTCATTCCAGACTATTCCACCAGATATGACCTCTGATGGTACAAGAGATTGAATTCCATGATTCTAGAATTGGGTGAAAGGTGATCATGTGGTGATTTACAAAACCTTGGGCGTCACTGAGAGAAATTGTTGCACTTCATTAGCGTGGGCAGGATCCACACTGCTTTTGTTGACTGAATCTCACTAATAACACTGTGTTCAGTTATGTTATAATCCAAGTCTGCAAAGTTTTTAATGGTGAATCAATAAATTCTGTAAAGCAATTCTGTATATTGTCTCTTTTAAACTGGGAGGACATCTGTGGGTGTTCTTACCCCCACTTCATTCTCTCTCTCTCTCTCTCTCTTTCTATCTCTTTCTCTCTGTCTCTGTCTCTCTCTCTCCTACACACACTCATTTCTCTCCTTTAACATGCTTATTTCTTTCCTCAAGATGGTATTGCCTATGTATGTTATTGTAATCCTGGGGGCAAAACATTTTGTCCTAATAAATTTTATAATGGATTCTTTTAAAATTCACTCTGTGATCTGTATTTAGCTTGTGGGATGTATTTGCATTTTTCATGTAGTTCTAAATTATCATACCATGTTGCGGTAAATTATCCAGCGCTGCATGGGCTTTACCTTTATTTTAAGTTCTTATGGCTAACAAAACCACAGCGTTTGGCAAATTAGAGCGTCGGAGGCGGGTCTTGACTGAATATTAATACGATTTAAAAAAAAAAGAAAAAAACATAAACAGGAAAAAACAACCCTTCCGCCTGTTTCCGTGACTGCGTGGTTCCTGTGTGAAGCCCTTCGAGGCCTTCAATTAGCCTGGTGGCTAATTCTGTACCTATAACTTTCTGCAACTGCACTAAAGTGAAGAAGCAGGAGATTGTGTTGTGGTCAGCAGGCCATGACTCCTCAGTCCACGCTTTCTACCTATCCTATTTCTAGCTGTCCGACACTTTAACACTCATTGTTCTTCATTCACTCTGTGACACACAGCTGGAGACACATCTGAGTTCTGAGAATAAGATCGGGTGGGTTTAAATAGACACTCAGAAGCAGCTTCATTCAGACCAGAGCTGAGTAATATGAGCTGCTGCTGGTGGACCAGAATATGTGGTTGGGAATGTTTTCCTAGTTGAGTTTGATAAACAGAGCAGATTGATTCTGATTTACTTACCAAGTTAGTTCCAGATACATCAAACACATCAAATACATGTTCTTTAGATCAAGACTTTGTGATTGTTGGTTTATCTGATGTGCTTCTGTGTGCTAATGTTTTCAAGTCAACATCTTAATTTTCAGTCTAACTGTAGAGGTGATCCTTTATGTACATGACTAATAAATTGTCAGTTTGAACACATAAATCAGATCATATCATTTACTTAAAAACAATTTGTACAAGGTTTGTACAAGGACAAGGCTTAAAATTTCTTTCCCTTTTTTTTCCACATTGTTCTAGAATTAACTGCTGTTTTCTCACCACATCTGTACAAACACTTCTACCCATCTTGGATAATGTAGAATATCAGTTACTGTTTCTCCATTCATTGCAGATACACCTTCAATATGGCATCACCTCTTTCACACACTGTTTATAAGGGAATGATTGATAAGATCTACTTTAAGTGGAGCAGATACTCATATACATAAAGGGTCATCTCTACAGTTAGTCTGAAAATGAAGGAGCTGACTTGACAACATTAGTATACAAAAGAACAGAAGCACATCAGACAAACCAGCATTCACAAAGTCTTGGAAATCCAGAGAATCTCTGAATGCAAGGAAAATAAACCAGAACCAGCAATGGATGGTTGTGATCGTCGAACCTCATATGGCACTTTATTAACAATAACCCCCATAAATCAGGAGTGCAGTCACTGTGTGGTGTCAGTAATAAGCCCCCTTTGAATGAAAGTGAATGATCAATAAGATCTGTTTTATGTCTTCAAACTGACAATGGAGCAGAGAGTCATGAGCATAAAAGATGAATTCAGAAAATTAGCACACAAGGGCAGAAGCTTACTGTTATGTATCATATGTTATTAAGTGTGAGTTTCTGATACTATTTTAAGTTTAACATTAATGTCCCTTAATGTATAGATTTATTATTATTTTTATTCAATGGTTCTGTATGTTATTTTGTACATTTTCTATTCAGTGTTTTAATTTTTTTTAGTGGAAGTGGCCTTTGTCAATAAGATTCATACCCATAAAAACAATGTGTTTAAAATGATTCATTAAAACACAACATTTTCGTAGATCAAACATAATTTCTCTCTTCAATATATACAGTACATATGTATGCGTGCGTGTGCTTAGGAATAATTTATATGTCGTTCCCAATACTTGGTCTGTTGGTTCGGTACATGGTTTGAGCAAGAACTTCAACCCAGTAGGGGGCGGTAGATCATGCTGATTTAGAACAGCAACACAACTCAAATACAAAAACCAAACGCAGTGACACGCTGAATTAACACTGATTACCACGAAACCATGTTTCTGCGACGGAGATTCCCCTGTGTTCTGATCCCAAAGACCTGCTGTAGAAGCGACCCACCCCAGTCTCACCCTGACAGAACCTCAGCTCTGGTCTGAATGAAGCTGCTTCTGTGTGTCTGATCTATTTAAACCCATCCGATCTTATTCTCAGAACTCAGATGTTTTCCAGCTGTGTGTCTCAGAGTGAATGAAGAACAGTGAGTGTTAAAGTGTCGGTGTTAAAGTTTCTGGTCCTCCAACAACACTGTCTCAGCGCGGAGGAGGCGGGGACTGCTAACCACAACACGATCTTCTGTTTCTTCACTTTAGTGCAGTTGGATAAAGCTATAGGTACAGAAGTAGCGCCACCACCTGGCCTGGAGCGACTTCACGCTGGAACCACGTGGTCACGGAAATAGACGGAACGGTCGTTATTTTAAATCCCAGTCGTATTCAGTCAGGCCCCCTACAGCAGGTCATTGTGGGTGTTGGTCATGTTTTTTTAATGGGAACAGTCACGCAGGGGACAGGAAGTAGTACTCCTAAACATCTAAACCTGACTGCATTATTGACATAGCAGATGACAAAAAGATGGCGCTAGTTTAGCTTTTTGGGTCAAAACACCTAAAATCCAAAGAAGAAGAATGAGGAGGCGCTGAAAGAGTGTGTTGGTCAGGCAGTGTTGTTTGCGGGAAACGAAGCCAGATCCGAACTATTGAAGGTAAGAAGATGTCCGACACTTTAACAATCATTGTTCTTTATTTATTCTGGAACAAACAGCTGGAGACACATCTGAGTTCTGAGAATAAGATCGGATGGTTCTCTAATAGATTAGACTCACAGAAGCAGCTTCATTTAGACCAGAGCTGAGTAATGTGAGCTGCTGCTGGTGGACCAGAATATGTGGTTGGGAATGTTTTCTTAGTTTTGTTTGATAAACAGAGCAGATCGTTTCCAGTTTATTTATGATTTATTTAGTTAATTAATTGCAGCAATAATGATCTTCATACAGTGGATTTAAATTCCGTTTTTTTTTTTTGCTTCTGTTCTCTTTTATGTGTGCTAAATCAGCTCCTTTATTTTCAGTCTGTCTACTGTAGAGATTATCCCTTATGGGCATGACTGTTGAAGGTGTATCTGTAATGAATGTAGAAACAGTAACTGATATTCTACATTATCCAAGATGGGCAGAAGTGTTTGTACAGATGTGGTGAGAAAACAGCAGTTTGTTCTAGAACAATGCGAAGAGCTTCCTGAGTGCTGTGAATGTCTGGGTGGGGGTTGCTGGTCAATGGCTGGTAGATTAAGACCTGGTAGATGTGTGAATGGTGGGTTTTAAAGGTCTGTTTATAGTGGGCGTAATGTGTGAATACACAGCAGAAGGAGATGTATGTAATTGTCCCCTTTACTGACCACACAGTTTGAAAAACACTGTACTAAATCTCGCTACAATAAAACCTTAGCTACAATAAGCTCTGCATTACTGGTGATATTGCCAGTGTTTGGGAAATTAATGGTTTAAACACCAAGGTAGACAAAACACACCATACTGCATTAGATAAACACTTAGGAAGAGGGTGTATAGGAAGCCAACTTCAGATCTGTTCACTTATGAACCTTAATACAAGATAACCTATATGTTTCTGTGGTTGATAATAGTTGGTACAACACAGTTCTTGGTTTGAAATGGTTGAAAAGATTAGTGCCTCTGCTAAAGTGTACTCAGCATACAGCTTTAAATGTAAAGTTATTTAGAGTTATCTATCTTCGTTTCACAGCAAGCTTCTTTTGCATAGTCTAGTCACAGACGTTGTCCTCCAGAGCATTTGTCCAGCAGCCATCTGCAACACGTGGCAAAATTTATATTTTGGTTACTTAATGAACTTGTAGGACAGTCAAGTCAAGTGGACAACATACATGGAACAAAACATATCAATATTATAATAATCTTTATAATAATAATAATATAATAATAGTCTTTATAGTGGTACTTTTTGGATAATGTTTGAGTAATAAAGTTTATTCTAGAATTATTAAGTATGAGAATGATATGTGGCTTTTCCACATCAGATGGAAGTTATTTTTTGTTTGGCACTTTTTGTTTCGAAACATTCATAATTTAGATCAGACTATTTCTGCTGCATTGCACACTGAATTAATTTTTTCTTCTTCTTACAGAAGAGAACCATGTCCTGTTTCAACTTCTCTCCTGCCTTTTCCTACTAAGCTTAACGTTAAGCCTATGTGCTTCCACAGACATCAGAATACTCTGCCAAGAGAACCGTTAGGCTGCTGATAAAGGGGAAATATAAAAACATGGCCTCCAGAAGACATTCTGGTACTCCTCAAATGTCATCTGGTACCCTTCAGTTGAACACATCTCACAGACAAACACAGAAGAGCAACAAGGAGAGAAACCACTATTGCTCAGATTGCGGAAAGAGCTTTACTCAAGGGTGGATTCTCAAAGTACACCGGCGCGTTCACACGGGAGAGAAGCCATATCACTGCTCAGAGTGTGGGAAGAGTTTTAAGTATTGGTGTTCTTTTCAACATCATCAGCGCATTCACACAGGAGAAAAGCCTTATCACTGCTCAGAGTGTGGAAAGAGGTTTAGTCATCCCAGTCATTTCAAAGCACACCAGCGTATTCACACAGGAGAGAAGCCGTATTCCTGCTTGGAGTGTGGGAAGACTTTTAATCGATCAACTCACCTTAAAGTACACCAGCTCATTCACACAGGAGAGACGCCGTATCAGTGCTCAGAGTGCGGGAAGGGCTTTAATCGCCAGGCTTCTCTACAGCATCACCAGCTCATTCACACAGGAATTAAACTATATCATTGTTCAGAGTGTGAAAAGAGTTTTAATCATCCTACTTCTCTTAAAAAACACCTGCGCACTCACACCGGAGAAAAGCTGTACCACTGCATAGAGTGTGGGAAGAGTTTTACTCAACATACTTCTCTCCAAAAACACAGGCGCATTCACACCGGAGAGAAGCCGTATTACTGCTCAGAGTGTGGGAAGAATTTTAATCGTCAGTGTTCTCTCCGAGAACACCAGCGCATTCACACCGGAGAGAAGCCATATCCTTGTTCTGAGTGTGAGAAAAGTTTTAGTCGTCCCAGTAATCTCCAAGAACACCAGCGCATTCACACAGGAGAGAGTCCCTATCAGTGCTCAGAGTGCGGGAAGAGCTTTAGTGCACAAAGTCAACTCCACAAACACCAGCGCCTTCACACAAGAGAGAAGCTATGTCCCTGCACAGAGTGTGGGAAGTGTTTTTTTAATTCGAGTTCTCTCCAACGACACCAGCGCATTCATACAGGAGAGAAGCCCTACAACTGCTCAGACTGTGGCAAGAGTTTTACTGATCAGAGTTCTCTCCAACAACACCAGCGCATTCACACTGGAGAAAAACCATACCACTGCTCAGAGTGTGGGAAGAGCTTCACTCATCACAATAATCTCAAAACACACCAGCGCATTCACACAGGAGAGAAGCCGTATAGCTGCTCCGAGTGTGAGAAGAGTTTTAAACGACTGAGTCATCTCCGACAACACCAGTACACTCACACCGGAGAGAAGCCGTATCACTGCTCAGAATGTGGGAAGAGTTTTCAACGTCCGAGTTATCTTCAAGAACACCAGCGCATTCACACCGGAGAGAAGCCGTATCAGTGCTCAGAGTGTGAGAAATCTTTCAGGTCTTCAAAGGCTGTGAAGACACACAAGTGCACTAAGAGCAGTGGTGGAAATGGACAGTAACGAGAGGTTACATCCCCTCTTTATGTCAGGTTCTTTCTAATACAATGGCATGAGATGAAATTTATTGCTTCAAACATGTGTATGATAGTTAAAGAGTTACACAGTTAGTACCTTAGCATTCGCCGGTAGGACGTTTTTACTTCCTAATTTAGTGTACATACAACGAACAGTGTATAAACTGCAACAACATATTGTCTGACAAACAGTTGACTGTGAGCTTGGCTCCTTTGATCCCTATTTTACTCTTACGATTTGTACAAGTTAACTAGGTAATGCTTGTTACTGTCAATGTGCCACAGTCTTTGTTTTTAACCTTTAGTAAATCTTTTCTGTCTGCCGTATGTTTTGATTGTTCTTGTTGAGAACTGTAACAACGAAAACCGGGTTGAAGGTTTAGGTTCTTTGACCAAGAAGTAAGAATGTTGAGAGCTTTGTATGTGAGGATGTTCCACTACATAAAGTATATTTCCCATGGAGGGCTTTGGAGAACGACTGTAATATGGTGATGTGACTAGGTATTAATGAGGAGATCAGCAGCAGAATACTGAAGCATCGGAAATGTGTGAAGTAATGAGTAGATAATGACTGCAAAAATGGAGCTGCAATAATGTCAAGCTAAAATAAAAGCTTCAACAGCAGACTAGGCCACACTGCTTATTAGGTTTTAATAAGGGAGCTGACATAAGAATCAAGTTCAAGTGAAGAAGCAGGGATGATACAGAGGTTTTTATCCACAGTGAGGGAAGACAAAACAATGTCATCAATTTATAGAGTAGGGGGTCTAGATTTATTAAAAGGAGATTTAGAACCAATGATATTCGTACCGTTTCGTACATTTCACCGTATTCGTACATTTCACACCTTGAGTGACATCAAAAGTTAAGGAACTGTGCCCAGAGTAGGTAACAACCAAGCAAACATGCCGCCACTGGACCAGTAACAATTCAGTGTGGGCAGACACCCTGGGTCAAAGAGGAATTGCACGTCGGCCTGGCACTGACCCTATGGTATTGGTCTACTGTGGTCAGACCACATTGACCCACTGGCAGTTTGCTCATCAGTGCTGTATTATCTTTTTATGGGCAGACCATGTGCAGCCTTTAGAAAACCACATTGGTATACTCCAGGCATATATATATATATATATATATATATAAGATTGCAGAGTAAAATATTTTACAATAAATTAATTAGCAAATGATACAGCATTGTTTTCATATGATAAAAATCAAGTCCTGGTAGTCCTGAAAGCATTAAAAGTTATTCTTACTTGCATCAAGGTTTTCAGTTAATCAAAATAAGAGTGAAAGTCCACCTGTTGGCATCAAAAAGATTTTACAATGTAAGGCCATATATTACTTTCAAAGGCTGAAGTCATTTCAAGATCACTGTATCCAGCTTTATCTCTATATATATTTTGATAAAAGAACCTGTTCATCCATCGATTCAAATTTATTTAAATTCATATTGAATTTTTTAAAAAACATATATTTTATTAAAAAGAAGACCCTTATTACAGACTATTCAGAGGGGAGTTTAATGCTCTCAATTTTAATACTTAATAATAAATAAATAAATAATCAAATAATTAAAAGGAACTGGATAAAGAAGAAAGAACGGGGAATCATTAATGGTGGCTTTATATGCCAAATTACTCTCCTGTGATTTTTTTTTTTTTTTAAACTTTTATAAGCAAGCTTTGGAATGTGGAAAATTTTTGTAGGAGGATTAGAGTTGTTTTATAAAAAAAATGGAACAGTCAACACATTAGAAAATGTATGACATTATGAGACTGACTAAGTTAGACATAATTAGGCTTTGAATAAATTAACTTTACTTGTTCAAATATTCACATGAGCATTCATTTGAGATTATTTTCTAATAATCATAAGTTAGTGTACATTGTTTTATCATATTTAGAAAATGTATGTGGGGTTATCTGCCTCTGAATGTATGTATGGTGTATCATATCATTTACCTCATGATTAATTCTACTTTTTCAGACATCAGTTTTTTGTTTTACATTTCTATATCTTGTATATTTACCCCTGTAGATTTATATTTAGAAAAGCTAGAAAAAACCAAAAAAAAACTTAAAGTTAGAAAAAAAACAAGTGACAAATTGGGTCCTAACATGTAAAGCATGTAAGTCCACTGAGGCCTTTGAGACCAGTAAGGCCTAAGAAGGCCTAAAGCAGTTTGGACCTTGTTTGCCGACAGACAAAACCTAAAGGAAGTGGGACTTTTATCAAAAAGCCTTCATTTACCTGAAATAATGAGCAGTGGTCTATTAACATTATAAAGACTGAGGCTTACATCATGTGTAAGCCCTTATATCTTAAGGTACTATAGTGGCATACAGAAATGAAATGAAAGGCCTTAGACTATGTCAGAAAGGATCCAAGTGTCTAGATTATTGATCATTTGCCATAAATAATTAGCAGTGTTCATATTATATAGGCTGAGGTTTATGTGTACAGAGATTATGTTAGAGATGTTAGAGATCATTTATATAAGTACATGCTATTATAAGACGAACAGGTCAGTTTCTGAAACAATTGTATGTGCAGGGCTGTTTGGTTCGTATATAGATTGAGGCTTACATGATGTGTACAGGCCCATATATGATAAAGTGCTATAGTGGCACATAAAAGTGAGATTAAACGCCTTAGACTATGTCAGAAAAAATCCCAGTAACCCTTAAATTTGCATGGCATTGTTAGACCCAGTGCACACATACGAGGCTACTGTGACAAAGAAAAGTGAAATTAATGCTGTTAGATGTCAGAAAGGATTGAATTGTTTAGAGTATTGATCAGGGGCCTTAGACAAAGACGTGTACAAAGTTTTATTAAGATTGACCTTTTGACCTTGGTTTTATAGGCTGTAGTGTTTAAATAAATACAGGTAGATCAAAATAGCAAAGTAGTAGTGCATTTTCTGAAACAACAAGTAATTACAAAGTTGTGCAGAGCGCTGAATCACATGACACCAGAAGTTCATCTATAAAGTGTGTAATAACATAGTAATACGCTTTTGAATGATTTAAAGCATTTGTAAATGCTATAGCCCCCCCAAAGATCAATCTGCACCAATATTTATATACTTCATCGGAGCCTTAGTTCCTACATGCTTATGAAATATTGAGTTGATCTGAGTAAAGGCTGAGGAGTTATAGCAATATTAGCTATAAAATCCAAGGCCAAAGTGTTTGATTGATGTATAGAAGTCATGCTAAGTAAAAAAAGTAACATTTTTTAAAATGATTATTTACCTAGAGACTTCACAGAGTAATTCTAGACCAATTTTGAAAAGTTAGGCATAAAATCCAGAGACTAGTTTGAAAAGTGCAGTTCGAAAACAGTTAAAGATTGCACAAAAAGAATAAAAATTTGTATTTGCAAAATTGTTCAGAATACTGCACTACATAAAGCTAAACCAATATTTTGACCACAAGTAGAAATATATGTAAGTAATTTGTAATAAACACTTGATTTTTATGAATAGCACCCACAAGTGGCCAAATCAGATGAAACTTTACTCGTTGTTAGAAAGTGCCTCTGTAGACACACCATTCAAGTTTCATTATGACTGGTTAATGTTAAGCCTGATAAATGCCTACTGAAAGATGATTGGCTGATGGCGTCCATAAATTGTGATGCATCAACTTCTCCTTAGACATTCACTTATACACTGTCTCAAAGATCAAGCGTGCAAAATTTCAGCTTGATCGGACTTACGATTGTTAAGAAACAGTTATGTAGCCTTTATAGCACCCCCTATCGATGTAATTGCACCAAATTCGATAGGCCACATCAGAATCTGTTCCTGAACAATTTTCCAAGGTTAAATTTATTTGGATGAAGCATGTTTGAGTTACAGAATTTTCAATTAATTGTGTATTTTTTTAGAAGGGTTAATTTGCACATGGCGTCCATTTTGTTTACAAAAGTCGATGTTTTTTTTCTTAAACACTTTATAAGTTTCAGGTTATAAAATAGCAAAAAAGAACAAACAAACAAACCCGACCCGTTAAACCCACCCACCCCAAGGCCTCGCAGACAAACAAAAGAGTACACACATATATATAGTCATGGACATTCACTGTATGCATTTACAAAGATATGCCTAAGATATTCCTCTGCAACATTTCAAAAGCACCAAATGTATCGTCTATATAAAGATTGGCGATAAATTTTAGTCCATTATTAGTGATTATTAGTTAGGGAGCAAAACATTTGTTTGGGTAAGGCCAAAATGTTTCCTGAATTGAGACCATATCTTAAGAGAATTTTTCATGACAGGATTTAAATTTTGAAGACTAAAATTTGTGGGTAAGGAACAACTTTAAAAGGGGATAAGAGAAAGTTTCGAATTGGGCATGAGCTCCATGGTAGCCCAGATTGGTCCCTGATTATGTCTGTACACTGAGATCCAATAGTTCAATTTAGGGATGTTAGCAGCCCAGTAATAAAACAGAAAATTGGGCAAGCCCAACCCTCCTTTGCATCTGGGCATTAAAGTCGACATGTTTTTAATAATTATTGAGGTTTAGGGTCTGGAGGATTTTTTGAGATTTTCTTAGAATTTTTGGGCTTACACCCTAAAACAAATTTTTAGTTTTGCATATTATGCTAATTAGAAAAAGATCTAAGTAAGCAGAGCTTAATGGTCCAAAATACAAAGTGATTGATTTTGACACAAGGAATCTGGGAAAAATGTCATTTTGTCCATAAATTTTGGTTTAGGAGTTATAAGCAGAACGTATTTTGGTTTGCTATAGCGCCCCCCCCTTTGGCCAATTGTTGCCATTTTTTGTCATTTTACCCCTACCCTAACTTCATACCAAATTTGGTGTCTGTAGGCCTTACGGTTTTTGCTCCACGATGCGTTTCAGCCTAGAAGAAAAAGAAGAAATTAAAGCCGCAAGCGGCAATTGGGGGTCCTAGCACGTAATTTGTCCACTGAGACCTTTTGGACCAGCAAGGCCTCACAAGGCCTAAAGCGGTTTGGACTTTGTTTTTAGCTCTGTCAAGATAATAAAGGTTTAACAGCTCAGGCAGTTTTCATGTCGTTTGGCACCATGTCATTCGTTTGTACCTGGCTCCATCTATTGGTCAAAAAAAGGAAGTGGTCAGAACAGGAGATAAGGAATAGTGTTGTAGAGACCCTTGGTTTTATAAGCTGTAATTTATGAATGAATAGGTCAAAATAGCAGAGCAGTAGTCTATTTTCTGACACAACGTGTAATTACAAAATTACAAAGTACAGGGCTGAATCAAATGACCTCAGGAGTCCGTCTATAGACTGTGTAATAACATTGTAATAATCGTTTTAGTGATTTTAGGTGTTTAAGTGTTATAGCGCCCCCCTGAAGGTCAAACTGCACCAGTTTTTGCACATCTCAACAGAGTCAACTTCAACTTTTTTTTGATAATTATTTACCTAGAGACTCCACAGAGTATGTTAAGACCAGTTTGGAACGGCTATGATTAAAATCCAGGGAATAGTTCAAAAAGTAGCATTTTTAAACCGTTAATGATTAAAAAATAACGATAATTTTTTTTTAACACAATTGTATTTACAAAGTTGTTTGGAATACTCCAGTGCATGACAGCAATGCATTTGGTTGAGATTAGATTAAAATTTCTATGAGATATACCTGATTTTCCAAAATAGTGGAAAGAAAGCTGGTTGGCTAATTGCGTCCATAAATTTTGATGTATCAAATTGTCCTTAAAAATTCACTTATAGGCTGTCTCAAAGATGAAGCGTACAAAATTTCAGCTCAATCGGACTTACAGTTGCTTAGGCTTAAACCCTAAAACTAGTTCGCAAAAGTTGCTTTTGCATATTATGCAAATTAGAAAAAGATCTAAGTGAGCGGAGTTTAATAGTCCAGATTGCAAAGTGATTGGTTCTGACCCAAGGAACCTGGGATAAAATGTCATTTTGCCTGGCAAAATTTTCATTTAGGAGTTATAAGCCAAAATGTGTTTTGGTTTGTTATTGCACCACTTTTGGCCAGTTGGTGCCATTTTTTGTGGCTGAGTCATTTCACAGATTTTGTACCTTCCTACCAAGTTTGGTGTTTGTAGGCCTAACGGTCTTTGCTCTATGACCCGTTTCAGCCGAGAAAAATAATAATAAGAAAAATCCTAACAAATACAATGTCTGGAATGTTGCATTAGCCGCCATACTGAGAGACACTACTTCTATATGGGTAACTCAATAAATATTGCCCATATCAGTCTAATTGTATCATCATTTATTTTTCCTGTTTACTTTAGTCATTGTTTACTTTATAGTAAAGCTTGTTTAATGTTGGGTAATTTACCACACCATCATCAAGATTCATAAATATGTCAAAAACACCCATTTAGAATCTGTGGGATACACTCCACAAACTAAGAACAGAATCCCAAAGAGAAATAAATCATAAAATGTAATATGACTTTCAACAGATTACTTAAACATTTAACAGAATTTAAAGCTTATTGAAAAAAAATCAACATGTAACACAGACTTGGTCAAAGTAGTTATGCCTTTATGCAAATTCTATGTAAATTGGACAATCTACATACATAATTGCATACACATATTGATTCATAATTACATATCAAATCTACTGTAATGCAGAATTGGATTGGTTCAGGCATAAAACTGAACTTAGTGTCACCTTTGAAATTCAGCCTACAAAGGCAGCATCCCTCAGGCACATCCTTATGTCATCAACAAGAATCACTTCACAGTAAGGCCCATGACCTTCAACATCCTTATTAGTACCACCCTTCACCCATTTATACAACAAGCCGTGATCACCATGCACAGCCTGCTTCTGAAGAAACTAACCAAGCAGCACAAGAAATACTACCACAGTCCTTAAATTTCCATAAAAAATTAATGGAAAGTTCATGGATGAGTTGCAGTCTTGCCAGAGACTGTTCAGTTCTGCCAACAAGAAAAACTTTTGAAGTCTTCAGGATTGTATCTCCTTCATTACATCCCTCAACTAGATTAATGATGAAAAGGGAAGACAAATGCAATGAGCATTACCTAGCTAACCTGTAGGAATCAAGAGAGCCAAACCAGGAGCCAGGCACACTGGCAACGGCTGTAAAAACATTCATCCAAAAAAAAAAACACTAACTAGCTTCAAGATGCTAAAATAGAAAGTAAATGATTGTTAGTGTTGAATGTGATGCTTCACAGTTAATTCAAATATATTTTATTTTATGCACATATTAGAAACAGCAACAAAACAACAATAGGAGAACTTCTTTTTCTAAAAATGATTATCTGGATATTTTTTGAAATCTAAACTGGAAACACCATTCCCTACAGACTGTTACTCCCAGAATGTGTTTTCATCACTGCTCTTAATACATTTGTGTGTTGACATAGTATTGGAATGCCTGAAACTATTCCCACAGTCTGAGCAGTGATACGGCTTCTCTCCTGTGTGAATGCGCTGATGTTGCTGGAGATGACTCTGCTGGGTAAAACTCATCCCACACTCGGAGCAGTAATACGGCTTCTCTCCTGTGTGAATCCGCTGGTGTTTTTTTAGAGTACTCTGAACAGTAAAACTCTTTCCACACTCTGAGCACAGATAAGGTTTGTCTCCTGTGTGAATGCGCCGATGTTGCTGGAGAGTACTCTGGTGATTGAAATTCTTTCCGCACTCTGAGCAGTGATACGGCTTCTCTCCTGTATGAATCCGCTGGTGTATTTTCAGAGTACTCAGTCGAGTAAAGCTCTTTCCACATTCTGAGCAGTAGTGATTTCTCTCCTTGCTGTGTTTCTCTATAGATGTGTTAATGTAGAGGATACCAGATGACACTTGTTGTGTGTGTGTGGATGCCATGTCTTTATATTTAACTTTATTTAGCCACTAGAAATTGCTCTTGGTGGAATGTCCTGATGTGTTTACGGAAGCACATTTAAGATGAGTAGAAACGTGCAGGAGAAGACTTGAAACAGGCCATGATTCATTTCTGGAAAAAGACAAAAAAAAAAACAAATATAAACTCAATATGCAAAGTAGCACACATAATCTGATCCAAATCGTAAATGCCCCACATACATTAATGGGCAAAAATGAAAGAATAAAATTCTATCTGAGTTGGAAAAACAATAACCTAAAACTCTTCAAATCAAGTCTCATGCATCATCATGCCAACCTACGAAATGTCAGGGCTAAGCTGCATTTTTCTATGTAACAAGTGATTGGGATTAGTCAAAAACTGCCAACAATACTAGTATTAGTATTTTGCAAAACGTGTCTTACTTTTCTCAAAGTTTACTTGACTCATTACACCTTTATCCAAGTATTGTACTGGAAGTTCTAGAGCATAGAAAATAATTTAATCCTTCAAATCTGGTTCTGATCTGCTGTGCAGTGATATTGCACAGATATCAGGTACATGGAAAAACCATCACAACGGAACCTTAACTTTTACAAATGCGGACAATTTAGACAAAATAGAGGCTTATTGGATTAAAGTGCCAATAACCACTGATTGAGAGTTTGCACACCCCACCAGATGTTTTTAGCTATTTCCCCATCTAATAAATTAAACAAATACAGTAGTGTTTGTTACAGTGGTCTTTTCACACACGTCCTAAAAGAAGATTCCAAAAGTAGAACTATCATTAAAGAGTTTGGACCCCACCAATCCACAGATTGTGTACAAGTGATGGAAATTCAAAACCATCATTACTCTTCCCAGGAGTGGCGCCAGGTGTGTAATAGCCTGTGCAGTCACAAAGGAACCCAACTTCTAAACAACTAGAAGCCTTTTTCACATTGGCTAATGTTTATATTTATAAATCCATCATCAAGAGAACACAGAACAACAATGGTGTGCATGGAACAGTTGCAAGGAGAACCCTTGCTGTTCTCCAAAAAGAACACTGCCCCTCTGCAGTTCCATCTGCAGCTCCCTCCAAGATTACATGGTCAAGTCTGAAAACTACTGGAACAATGTTTTGAAGCATGCATTTCAGCATGAGAACTATCCCATCTGTGAAACATGATGGCGGTAGTACCATAAACTGTTTTACTGCATCTCTTCCATGCCAGCTTACCATCATTAATGAAACAGGAAATTCACAATTAAAACAAATAGTTTAAAAGGAAAATGTCATATGTCTGTGAATCTAAAAAAAATGTGAATAATGGTTAAAGAAGAATAAAATTAATGTTCTTGAATGACCAAGTCAAAGCCCTGACCTTGATCCAATAGGAATGTTGGGGAAGGACCGGAATTGAGGAGTTCATGGAAATAAATCCACCAACATTGTTGGAGTAGGAGCTGTTCTGTATAGAAGAATGGGATTGAATTCCTCCACGCTGATGTGCAGGATGGATCAACAGTTATCAGAAATGCTTGGTTGAAGTTATTCACATAACGGCCACTGATTCCTAGGATTAATGCTTTTGGTGTTAACAAAATGCTTGGTAATTTTGCTGTGTAAGAACTGAACTACTGTTCATAATTACTGGTAATCCAATATTACATGATGTATTTCAACTACATCTTAGTTTAAAGCAAGCTGTGTTCATATGCCAATCCTTAAACCCATCTAACAGTGGTACACAGCTGATGTTAAAATCAACAACAAACAAAAGTAGTTTGCAAGAGCGGGTCATAGACAATAAATAGAACATTAACAGCCTCCTGTTACATGTATGCTCTTAAACAGTAGTCACACTTGACTGTACAATTATATGTACAAACATGTAAATTTGTGTACATTGTCATTTTATTTTTATTTTTTTCAAACAATAGAGAGTGATTTCTTTTTGTAATTTAGCATTTTTAAACTTTGCCTAACTCTTACTCTGGATCTGTATATTCTGCTGCAAATTTTCCAGTGTGGGATAATAAAAGACTTCCATATCTTATAGATGGTCCCTCATCATTTATAAATAACACCAACTCAACAGTGTGAATGTTATACACAGATTCCCCCAATTTTGATCAAATAAACATGGAGAAACGTAAAAATTGGGAACTCTGACCAAATATAATGACTGTAGTTTGTTCTTTATTTCAGCAACCCTTAGAAAATGTACTGTCAGAGATGTAAGGAGGCTGTTTGTGTGTAATTGAGGAGGAGTGACCAAACCAGCCTCTGACATTACCGAGCTGACCCAAGTTATCCGAGCTGCAGCTGTTCTGTTCTGTTCTTCAGTGGATCTTCCTCTTACCCTCTTCACTCTTTCCTTCAATCTCTCCTTCATTACCGTTAGGCACCTTTCTTATTCTACTCTGTGTGCTCATACAGACACAGACGGGGCTCCTGAGGTTGAGCTAGCTTAGCAGCATTTTGCTAAAAACACACAGAGCCATGAAACACAGCTCACTAGATGTGATCGTGTGAAGACTGTACACTCACTGTCCTGCTGTGCTCGGTTTCCAGCAGAAGAGGATCATCTGGAAGCTGTGTACATCAGATTTAGTACCCTCTTACTCCAGTATGAGATCAGAACCAACACAAACACGACCAGTACAGACTTCCTGTTCTCCTCCAGCTTCTCTTCTTCTTTGTGAATGGCGGTTTGCAGGCCAGTGTACTGCGCTTTAGCGCCACCTACTGAGCTGAGGTGTAGAGTAGGTCTGCAGAAGCGCCATACCCTGTACATGAAATTTGGTAAACCTAAACCCTAACCCTAACCCTAACCTTCCAAAGAAGAAGCCTCTCACCGTACGTTTCAGCTTCAGTTATATATGTATATGCTTCAGTTTTCTCTGTTTATCTAGCATTCTAAAGTCACACTGTAGCCCACGGCTAACCCCACTCCTAGGGGAAAAACTGATTCATACTAAACTTTTGAATGCGTTATATTTAAATACCTATACTGTAAACTGTAATGGAATGCTTTACCCAGTCAAATTAGTTTGCCAGAACGGTATGTATTATGTACACGTAACTGCAGTGTGCATCTTATATTTAAAGCTTGCTAATTATATGTCATATTAACCCTGTTTGGAAAATAAAACAGCACTAGATCAGCATGGCTTGTCACCAGCAATACCAGATCTTTTTGGGTTTTGGATGCTTGTATACAAGGTGACCAGCTCAGACCAGCAAAATAAATCATTTGATCTGTTTGAAGAAATAATTTGCCCAGCTACAGCAGGCCAGTCTATGGTGAAAATGAAAATTGCTTCCCAAAAATGGTGTTGTCAGAGATGGAGCCCCTGAGTCCCAGACACTGGAAGCCTTTTCAGGTTCGGAATCTCCACAGACCACACAGAAATAAGGTGGTTGTCATGTTGGTGGACCCACTTGCCTTGGGCATGTAATCAATGTTCACTGTTGCAATGATGTATCCATCAGGTAAGATAATTTGTGATTTGTGGATTCCTAATCTTCATTCCTGTGTCCTGACCAATACACCATGCGGTTTACTGCCAAAATGTTTTTTTACACTGAGACCAAAAAGACTCTCATGAGAAGATGAAGCAGTATTACACTTGTCTCTTCTCCTTCCTTTGATAATTCATCTTTTTAATTCGCTACAAAAAAAAAACACTCAAAGAAACAGAACTGGGAAAGACTGTGAACTCTGTTCACTGAGTGAAGAGGGTGTGAAAACAGTTTAATAGACTTTTATCTGGTTTACAGGACAATGAAAATAAATATTAGCAAAAGAATTTAAATAAAAAGAAAAAGAAAAATAACCTAAACAGGATAACACATTCAGAAAAACACAGAGGTGGAGGTTAAGAGCACCCGCAGGTCTCCTCAACATTATCCAACACAGACTTTGTAAGAATAGTTTTAACATTATGCAAATTATATGTAAATTAGACAATCTACATACATAATTCCATGCACATATTAAATCAGTATTAAATTGTTGTAATCCAGACAGATTTGTTTTGGTGAGATTAAGTCAACTAAGACACGTCATGCACATCCTGAGCAAAAGCCACTTTCATTTCGGGCTCCTATTGGTTACCTTTCACACAGTTGATGACACACCAATGACAAGGATTCCCAGTTTAAACTCGTGTACCTTCGGCCACCACCACCTGTCTGGTAGGATCGTTTAAAAATTGGCTTTAACAGTCCTTATCTCATGTCACACGGCCCTTTTCAAGAAACAATCACTCTCCAAGGGTCACAAAGAACATCAATAGCCTTCTTAGTCTCTGAAAACAGTAATGGATCATTTGTACACTGGCCTGTACACAGAATAGGCAATAACAAATTAAAAGATAAAAATTTCTAAAATATATAAATAGCATCTACTCATACTCAGGGTATATTGCAAATCTTTCAGCTTTGCAGGGTATATTGCAGATATATTATGTGTTTATTGAGAAGACCACACATAAAATTTCAAGTGTAAAATAAATATAAAATGTAATGAGAAAAATGTTTACATGAATATGGAGGACACAAAACTAAAAGAATGGATAAAAGTAGAAAAATATTTTCAGCAGGTTATCTTTCAAATAAACACACTTAACCTCTGATGCAGACAAGGTGTAGGAAATACATATAAGGCACAAATATTTGACATGAAAAAGATTCAAGTCAGTCTGCAGGAAGCAATCCATAGCTAGACTAAACTGTTGCAGTCTTCATGATCTTATTTGCTTCATTTGAAACCTCATCATATAAAGATTTAATGGAAAGGGAGAGTTTAGATCGAAGCGTGGGGCTTGGATTAAAGCAAACAAACTAGTTGATGTGTAGGAATCAAAGGAGTAAAGTGGAGACTCAAGAAGCCAATCGCACTGTCAACTGTTTGCCATCATTGTGTTTGAAGCACTTTAATTTACCACACCTTCTTAATGGGTATATGAACAGTAGGCTTAACGAAGCACAAGAAGAAAAACAGGTTTCAAGACTTTCTTCTAAAGACCAATCGAAATCTGGCTTGGAGCACCATTCCCTAGAGACTTTTATTCTCAGATTGTGTTATTGTTACACTCACTACTGTCTACTTCCACCACGGCTCTTAGTGCACTTGTGTGTCTTCACAGTTTTGGAATGCCTGAATTTCTTCCCACAGTCTGAGCAGTTATACGGCTATCTTCCGAATGACTGCGCTGGTGTTGTTGCAGAACTCTGAACTCTGTACAGTAAAACTCTTTACACACTCTGAACAGTAATACGGCTTCTCTCCGGTGTGAGTGCGCTGGTGTTGTTGGAGATTACTCTGTTGAGTAAAACTCCTCCCACAGTCGGAGCAATGATATGGTTTCTGTCCTGTGTGAGTTCGCTGATGTTTTTGGAGATTACTCTGAACATTAAAACTCTTCCCACACTCTGAGCAGTGATACGGCCTCTCTCCTGTGTGAACACGTCGGTGTTGTTGGAGATTACTCTGTTGGGTAAAATTCTTACCACACTCTGCGCAATGAAACGGCTTCTCTCCTGTGTGGATGAGGTGGTGTTTTTGGAGATTACTCTGTACAGTGAAACTCTACCCACACTCTGAGCAGTAATACGGCTATTCTCCTGTGTGAATGCGCTGGTGTATTCTGAAATGACTCTGTACAGTAAAACTCTTTCCACACTCCAAGCAACAGTGGTTTCTGTCTTGGGTATGTTTCGGTGTTTGTTGGTGGAAAGTTTTCATGTGGAGTGTACCAGATAGTGTTTGCCGAGTACCAGCAGGTTTTCTGGATGCCATATTCTTAAACATCAACCTGTTTCTGCAGCGTTACATTCCTCTTGGTGGAATGTCCTGACATATTTACGAAAGCACATTTAACCTGGCTGAAGAACTGCAGAAGTAGACTTTAAAGAGGACACAAGACAATTCTGGAAGAAGGAAAGAAGAAATTTTAAACTCAATGTGAACTGAAATGAACTTAATCTGCTCTACCTAGTGATGAAAGGCTCCACCTAAATTAAATACAAAAAGATGTAAAAAAAAGACACTTCAATTTTATGTGGCAAAGTCGATCGCAAGTCTTCTAATACAGACCACTCAAATTGTGCCCGCACTCTTTAATCAAAATCCTGCTACATTTTATTGATACTGATTTCCAATATTAAAATTCCTATTTGCAAGCTCATTCCAATTCAACACAGAAAGACTCCAAAAGTGAAAGTGAAAACAAATACTTTGCATATCTAAACACAATTTGTTTATAATGCTTGATTTTTATTATAATAAATCAGCTGCATGAGGTATTGATTTGGAATTAATGAAGAGGCACCAAAGCTGCCATTAATATCAACGTCACATGACTACCTCCCCCTCACACTCTATTAACACTCATCTCACACTCAAGAGAAATGAAATTTGAAGAACCACCAGTTTAATTTTTTTTTTGTGAATGATTGCTCAGATCTGCTTTTTGTTTGAACTGTCTATTTTAAACCCTTAATATATCTTATAAAAGATCTTATTCTCAGAACTCAGATGTGTCCGCAGCTGTGTGTCTCAGATTGAATGAAGAACACTGAGTGTTAAAGTGTCAGACAGCTTCCTACCTTCAATAGCTCTCGGCGGAGGCATGGGAAGCTACTACAAAATGAACGTCTGCTTCTCTAATTTAGAGCAGTGGGAGAATGTTATACTTACTTATACTTATTAGTGCCACCACCTGGCCTGGAACGATCATTAATTTAAATGGCACCCGTTTTCCCACCTCAAAAATAAGTGTTAAAACAATGTTCCTGTAATGTCCCTCATAATACATTTTACACTACCTTTTACTCTCTCCCTCATATATATATATATATGTATGTATGTATGTATGTATGTATGTATGTATGTATCATACACATATTGAAATATCTTACCAAATATATTACAATGCAGACTTTAATTCATTTAGGGACAAACTTTAATACAATGTCAGTGGTGAGATGCAGTCAACTTCTTGTTCATCACGTATATCAAATAAGCAAGGGACTCAGGGGGACAGAGGCCTTGAACATTCCCAAATCGTCCCATTTTATCCAGTTCTATGGATGGGCATATGCAGTTCTAACTCTAACTATCAGGTTACAGCACCCTTCTAAAATAACGATCGTGCTCCAAGTGTCACCAAAAACATCAGTGTGACTTTTGAAAAGGTTGATGGAAACTTCCTGAAGAGTTGGAGATGTAGTCTGCTTTGTATGCAACAACAGTATAGGCAGCCTGTTGGTATGCATAGGCCACACTGAGAAAAGATCACCATCCTGCAGGTGTACTCTTGTTTTTTCTTTTTTCCTGTTGTAGTCTTTAAGATCGTGTCTCCTTCAATACAGTCCCCAACAAGAATACTCATATAGCACCCACGAGAAAAACAAGCTGTAACTAGTTAATATGTAGGAATCAAAAGAAAACACAGGGATTCATAAAGCCAAGACTGGTACAGTGGGTGTCTGGGGGACTGGTCCCATGGAATATTCAAAATATTCTCCCCAAAATATTCAACATGAACGTTTAGGGTAACAACAACCTGATCAAAAAATGTCTATTTGTTCAAATTGCTTGCCGATAGATTTGCATGTGTGGAGTTTGAATTAAGCACAGAGCAAGCATGACTTAAACACTATATCCATCCACTTAAACAGAGATGCCTTCGTCAAGCTCACTGTCATATCTGTAAAACCACCAATCAAAATCATGGCTTTGTCACTTTTAGATTATTATTGTTCATTCCCACCACTGCTGCTCTGTGAAGGCGCTGGTGTTTGCTTAGATGACTCCGATGATTAAAACACTTTCCACAGTCTGAGCAGAGATAGGGTTTCTCTCCTGTGTGAATGAGCTGGTGCTGATGGAGAGTACTCTGACGATTGAAACTCTTCCCACACTCTGAGCACTGATACGGCTTCTCTCCTGTGTGAATGAGCTGGTGTTGTTGGAGAGAGCTCAGACGACTAAAACTCTTCCCACACTCTGAACAGCAATAAGCCTTCTCTCCTGTGTGAATGAGCTGATGTCGTTGGAAATTACTCTGCTGAGTGAAACTCTTCCCACACTCTAAGCAGTGATACGGCTTCTCTCCTGTGTGAATGCGCTGGTGTATTTTGAGATGACTGTGTTGAGTAAAATTCTTCCCACAGGCTGTGCAGTAATAAGGCTTCTCTCCTGTGTGTATGTTCTGGTGTTCGTGGAGATGAATCTGCTGAGTAAAACTCTTCCCACAATCCGAGCAGTGATACGGCTTCTCTTGTTTGTGAATGCGCTGGTGCCGATTGAAGTTATTCAGTCGATTAAAACTCTTTCCACACTCTGAGCAGTGATAAGGCTTCTCTTCTGTGTGAATGCGCTGGTGAGTTTTTGGAGTACTCCCATGAGTAAAACTATTTCCACAGTCTGAACAGTAATATGGCTTCTCTCCGGTGTGAATACGCTGGTGTTGAAGTAGATTGCTCTGTCGATTAAAGCTCCTCCCACACTCTGAGCAATCATACGGCTTTACTCCCATGTGAATGCGCTGGTGTGTTTTGAGATCACTCTGACGACTGAAACTCCTCCCACACTCTGAGCAATCATACGGCTTCTCTCCAGTGTGAATGCGCTGGTGTTTTCTGAGGTGGCTCTGATGGCTAAAACTCTTTCCACACTCTAAACAGCAGTGAGATTTCACTTTGCTGTGTTGCTGTGTTTGAGTGCGAGACTTCATATGGAGGGTACCAGATGGTGTTTTCTGAGTAGAATGTCTTCCTGGTGACGCATCCTTATATTTAACTTGTTTCAGCATCTTTGCATTCCTCTTTGGTAAAGGACATTTAACCTGGATAGGCAAGTGCAGAGAAGACTTGAAACAGGTCATCGTTCATTTCTGGAAGAAGAAAAAAAAAATCTAAGCCCAATGTGCAATCAGTCATAAATACTTCACTTACAAAAGATGGCAGAGCTTCTTCATTATTTTCAACAGATATTACAAATAAATCTCATTATGGGAGGAATTTAAATTATTGGAACTTTTCAGTGTCTGTATGAGCTGGCCTCACTTGGGGTTATGGTTTACATCATCACCTGGACACTTTTACTTCCGGGATGTTTTGTAGTTCCACTTATCACTGCCCATTTTCACCACTGCTCTTGGTGCACTTGTGTGTCTTTACGGTCTTTGAATGCCTGAAACTCCTTCCACACTCTGAGCAGTAATACGGCTTCTCTCCTGTGTGAATCCGCTGGTGTCGATTGAGATGACTCTGTACTGTAAAACTTTTACCACACTTGAAGCAATGATATGGCTTCTCCCCCGTGTGAATGCGCTGGTGTTCTTGGAGATGAATCGATTGATTAAAACTCTTTCCACAGTCTGAGCAATGATACGGCTTCTCTCCTGTGTGAATGCGCTGATGTTGCTGGAGAGAACTTTGACGACTAAAACTCTTCCCACACTCTGAGCAGTGATACGGTTTCTCTCCTGTGTGAATGCGCTGGTGTTGTTGGAGATTACTTTGTCGATTGAAACTTGTCCCACATTCTGAGCAGTAATATCGTTTCTCCCCTGTATGAATGAGCTGGTGCTGTTGGAGATTGCTCTGGTGGGTAAACCCCTTTCCACACTCTGTGCAGTAATGAGGTTTCTCTCCTGTGTGAATGAGCTGGTGATCTTGGAGATGACTTTGACGTTTAAAACTCCTCCCACACTCTGAGCAGCAGTAGTGATTTCTTTCCTTGTTGCATTTCCGTGTATTTCCTCGAGGTGTGCTCATGTGAAGAGTGGGAGATGATGTTTGCTGAGTATCAGAACTTCTTTTGGACAACATATTCTCACATTTCACCTGATTTAGTATCTTAACATTCCTCTTGGTGAAACGTACTGACGTTTGCCAAAACACATTTGAGCTGGGTCACGATGAAAGGTGTAATTTTGAAAAAGTACATCAATCGTTTCTGAAAAAAGAAAAAAAAAAATCTTAACTCAATGTGCAATGCAACAAAAGTAGTGTGATCCAAATCAGGAGTGGTCCATGTAGATCAACTGTCAGAATGTAATACAGAAAGAACAAACCTTAATCTGATGTGAAAAAAAAAAATCAGTCATCGAAGTGCCCAAACTCCTGAAGCAGACACACAGACCACAAAAGTTTGTGTTGTCATGCTGATACTACTGGATTCTTAACTTTACAATATTCTTAAGGAACTAAAATTTTGCTAGTTTAAACAGACGGTTTGATAACATAGGACCAATATGTGGATCATGTCTTTATGAACTGTATAAACATGTCACTATAAATGTTGTTATACTCCAGTATTATAATCCAGCTCTACTTTGTGTGTCAGACTTGATTATTAGATTGAGACTGGTCGGTCATATATAAACAAACATACAGTAAGAATTCAGATCTCATAATATGGTCTTATTCTATGTTCAGAGCCTGAGAATAAACAAGGTACCTTTAATCATAAACTGTTTGTGATAATCTGTTGAACTGATTATACATTTGTGTGGATCAACAGTCGGGTAGTCCAGATCCAGTTTCCTAGCAAACATGTTCAACATGTAATCCCTCTCATAACTGTACTGCACGTTTTTATTTTGCAAATTACTTTAATATCCCCCTCTATTGGCGAAACGTTACTATTGCGGCATTTTAATGAGGACCGGAAAATTTGACCAAAAGCCAATTTAAGCATCGTCCTCTTTCTACAACATATCAGTCACCATTTCTACATTCATTACAGATACACCTTCAATATGGCATCACATTTTTCACACACTGTTTATAAGTGAGTGATTGATAAGATCTGCTTTATGTGTTCAAACTGGATAAAGGATCATCTCTACAGTTAGTCTGAAAATGAAGGGGTTGACTTTATCAGAAGTATATAAGACAAACCTACAACCACAAAGTCTTCATCTAAAGAACATGATGTGATTGATGTATCTGGAACTATCCTGGTAAATAAATCAGAATCGATCTGCTCTGTTAATCAAACCCAACTAGGAAAACATTGCTAACCACATGTTCTGGTCCAGCAGCAGCAGCTCCCATTACTCAGCTCTGGTCTGAATGAAGCTGCTTCTGTGTGTCTAATCTATTTAAACCTATCCGATCTTATTCTCAGAACTCAGATGTGTCTCCAGCTGTGTGTCTCAGAGTGAATGAAGAGCAGTGAGTGTTAAAGTGTCGGACAGCTTCCTACCTTCAATAGTTCAGCTCTCGTTTCTGCTCCTCCAACAACACTGTCCGAGCGCGGAGGAGGCGGGGACTGTTGACCACAACACGAGCTCCTGCTTCTCCACTTTAGTGCAGTTGGATAAAGCTATTAGTACAGAATTAGCGCCACCACATGGCCTGGAGCGACTTCACGCTGGAAACGTAGTGTTTCCGCTGGTTAAGCTGACATACAACCAATAAACGTATCTTACTATATAAGTCCTCTGAAACATAATGCTTATTAATCCAACTGTACCAATGTCATTAACACCTAGTAAAACACTCTAAACAACAGTTTTAACGTCTTCAGAATATGTATGTACGTGCAAAGTCATACATTACACATTTACATTCATCTCTTTAGCTCCTTTTACAGTGAATATTTAACATTTAAAATTACATATTTAAAATAGTGTGTCTGACTTTTTTCTTCTTTTCATCATAACTACTCCTCGTTATATAACACCTCATTAACACATGAAATAAGAACATAAAATTTAGTAACAATAGTGACAATTCAGGAATACCTACTAAAGTACAAGGTAACTGATGAAAATGAAAAACTAATCCTAAACATCTTGTGCATCATTAATGGGTGATTGACCTTCCATGGAGGCTACTTTAAACCTTGGGCCATAATCACAGCCTAAATGATCCAGTCTTAAGGTACACGATGGTACACATGGATGATACAGAACCACCAGATTATAGGGACTCGGACTGTGCAGATCCTTACATGCAGTAAGAAAAGCCTTCTACTGAGCACAAACTTCATAGGATTATATATGGAAGTTAGGGCATGTGTTGATCCAATCAGCAGCACTTTGTTTAGCATGTTACATATGTGAATTCATTATTACGGATTTCTTGTTTGTGTACCATACTTACGGCAGATGACGTTACGAAATAAAATGACTTGTTGGATTCCAGAATCTACACCTGGGTAAAGCTTATGTAGAGGTAGATAGTTTATGTAGCGTTTGGTAGAAATAGTTGGTCAAGTTAGTTTTACCTTTAATGCAAATTCACAGTCTATTCACAGACTTCTGTAACAATACACAGAATTACAAACACATTGATTCCAACAATACAAATAAAATCTGTTATAATGCAGACATAGTCTTGCTTCAGTAACAAAACGGAACACAATAAGAATGATGTAATTCAGTCAATAAAAGTACACTGTCATTTCAGAATTTTATTAGTATTCCTGTTCAGACTGGAGGCGAAGCTGATGACAGACCTTGGTTAACTTTGGCACCTTAACCAAACACCTGCTTTGCTGGCTCAGATGTGTTCACTCAATGGTCCTGTTTTCATCATAGTAGTTAACTGGTTCACTGTGGCCCGCCAATTTTTCTGTAATGCTCGTTGAAGCCATCGTTCTTCTCTGGCATCCATGGCCTTTGTGGCACCACTCTGCTACAACTGACTGATGTGCTAGTTATTTATATGTTCAGAAAACCCTGGCATTTCCGGCAAAGTTCATTCCATACCATAATATTCTGCTATGACTATATAGTGTCCACCACTTCTACCACTGTCTGACACCATATCTGGTCAGATAAACTGCGGGTGGGCAATAATGAATCATTATGACATGTCACAGCCTGCTTCTCAACCAATAATTCTCTAAGTATCATAACTATGTGCAACACATCAACAGAGTCCTTGAAGACTCTGAAAGAAACTAGCCTTTACATATGTTATTTTCCTTTCTAATGTAATCCTCTCAATTCTGCTATTCTCATATGGTCTCATTTAAGCTCTAGCAAATGGCCTGTTGTTGTGGGGAAAGTGCAATGGTTTCTTTTGTTACAGAAAAGGTAAATTGTCTCCCCACCTATGGAGTGGCTATGCAGTTAATATGGAAATGACCCACTGTCTCCCACCTTTAGGTGATACAATCACCCCCAACAACCTCCTCCTTCATACCTTGATCTTCCTTACTTTTGTTAACCCTCTTACCCCTCCTTTTCTTCCCCCTAAACCTCACCTCCTAAAAACCAAGTCAAACTGGACCAGACTGGACAGGACTGACAACCTAAGCCTGGTGCCCATGCGTGATTCTTCATGCACGTGAATAAGACTAGATTGGCCGTGATCGACCGAGATACCCATGCCTCCCTGTATGTGGGAATAAACTCAACACAACGCTGAACCTCATCTCCAGTCTCCTGACACCTGATTCTTTTTTAAGATCAAAATTTCTAACAATTTGGTGCCGTGACCCGGATGGCATACTGAAACCTACTTGTCTCCTAACTCTTCGCAAAGACCTGGATTTCTAACAACTCTAAGAACTGTAATGGAATGTTCATAGATGGGTTTTAGTTCTACATATGAGTAACATTTTGCTACGTAGAACAGGCATGCATGGGCCATAATTAGGAAAGGTCAATGGTACATCTCTAAGATAGCTTGAAGTCTTGCAGTCCTTCGTACAGTTGTGTTTACACCATCAATGGTTGTCAAAACATCCACCATTACATCCGAAACACTATACTTAAGTTATACTGAATTAGAAAGACCCAGCAAACACACAACATTGTCTGCATTTTATCGTCTCACGATAAAATAACACTGCTGTATGATAGTACAACTACTTGTTGGGAATTTTTTTTGGAAACTTTTTGTAGTAAAATTCCATGAAGTGCCATGCAAAAATAACAGAACTCATGAAGGATTCTAGGTGATTGTAATACATACTGACAAAGTTGGGACGAAATTATCAAATTACATTTCAACGATGTGATAATGTTGTGTGCACAAATTATTAGAACTTTTCAGTGTCTGTATGAGCTGGCCTCACTTGGGGACACTTTTACTTCTGGAATGTTTTGTAGTTCCACTTATCACTGCCCATTTGCACTACTGCTTATGGTGCACTTGTGTGTCTTTATAGTCTTTAAATGCCTGAAACTCCTTCCACAATCTGAGCAGTAATACGATTTCTCTCCTGTATGAATGCGCTGGTGTCGATGGAGAGAACTCTGTGCTGTAAAACTTTTACCACACCCGGAGCAACAAAACGGCTTCTCCCCCGTGTGAATGCGCTGGTGTTGTTGGAGATGAATCGGTTGATTAAAACTCTTCCCACACTCTGTGCAGTGATACGGTTTCTCTCCTGTGTGAATACGTTGGTGGGTTTTGAGATGACTCTGTTGATTAAAACTCTTTCCACACACTGAGCAGTGATACGGTTTCTCTCCTGTGTGAATGCGCTGGTGTTCTTGGAGATGAATCTGTTGATTAAAACTCTTTCCACACTCTGAGCAGTGATACGGTTTCTCTCTTGTGTGAATGCGCTGATGTTGCTGGAGAGTACTTTGACGATTGAAACTCCTTCCACACTCTGAGCAGTGATACGGTTTCTCTCCTGTATGAATGCGCTGGTGTCGATGGAGAGAACTCTGTGCTGTAAAATTTTTACCACACTCTGAGCAGTGATACGGCTTCTCCCCCGTGTGAATGTACTGGTGTTGTTGGAGATTAATCGGTTGATTGAAACTCTTTCCACACTCTGAGCAGTGATATGGTTTCTCCCCTGTATGAATGAGCTGGTGCTGTTGGAGATTGCTCTGATGGGTAAACCCCATTCCACACTCTGAGCAGTAATATGGCTTCTCTCCTGTGTGAATACGTTGGTGGGTTCTGAGATGACTCTGTTGAGTAAAACTCTTTCCACACTCTGAGCAATGATACGGCTTCTCTCCTGTGTGAATGAGCTGGTGATCTTGGAGATGACTTTGACGTTTAAAACTCTTCCCACACTCTGAGCAGCAGTAGTGATTTCTTTCCTTGTTGCATTTCCGTGTATTTCTGTGAGGTGTGCTCATGTGAAGAGTGGGAGATGATGTTTGCTGAGTATCAGAACTTCTTTTGGACAACATATTCTCACATTTCACCTGATTTAGTATCTTAACATTCCTCTTGGTGGAACGTACTGATGTTTACCAAAACACATTTGAGCTGGGTCACGATAAAAGGTGTAACTTTGAAAAAGGACATCAATTGTTTCTGAAAAAAAGAAAAAGAAAATCTTAACTCAATGTGCAATGCAACAAAAGTAGTGTGATCCAAATCAGGAGTGGTCCATGTAGATCAACTGTCAGAATGTGTACAGAAAGAACAAACCTTAATCTGTTGTGAAAAAAAAAATCAGTCATCGAAGTGCCCAAACTCCTGAAGCAGACACACAGACCACAAAGAGACAAACCTACAACCACAGAGTCTTCATCTAAAGAACATGATGTGACTGATGTATCTGGAACTAACTAGGTAAATAAATCAGAATCGATCTGCTCTGTTTATCAAACCCAACTAGGAACATTCCCAACCACATATTCTGGTCCAGCAGCAGCAGCTCCCATTACTCAGCTCTGGTCTGAATGAAGCTGCTTCTGTGTGTCTAATCTATTTAAACCCATCCGATCTTATTCTCAGAACTCAGATGAATCTTCAGCTGTGTGTCTCAGAGTGAATGAAGAACAGTGAGTGTTAAAGTGTCGGACAGCTTCCTACCTTCAATAGTACAGCTCTGGTTTCTGCTCTTCCAACAACACTGTCTGAGCGCGGAGGAGGCGTGGAGAGCTGACTACAAAACGAACTTCTGCTTCTCCACTGTAGTGCAGTGGGAGAATGTTATGCTTACAAAATCAGCGCCACCCCCTGGCCTGGAACGATCTTTATTTTAAATCGGACCCTTTTTCGCAGATGGGAGTTTTACTTACTCAAAACGATTCTGAGGGCAGAAGGAAAAATGATTGGTTCAGAGAGATAACCAATCAAATTGCAGAGGAGGCGGGGCGAAAAACGGCGGGACGGGAAAATAGGCGGGGCTAAAAAAAACCCCGAAAAATAACATCTCCAGCAGTGGGAGACTGTGGCTGTGCAGCTGAGAAATTTGGAACAAACCTATTTATAATGTGGGTTTATCTCATTGAGCTAGCTTGCACACAGTTAAGTGGACCTTCATTAAGCTAGCTAGCTAGCTGCTTAACGTCAAAGCTAACAGTCATTTTAGTCAATGTCAGCTAGCAATTAGAGTTATGTCAGTTTGCAAGCAAAATTTAAAGACTTATACAACATAGCTATCTTGATTTTGGTATGGAACCAACAAGTACAGCCTGCATTTGAGAGCTTAGCAGCTAGCTAGATTAGCTGTTTATAATGGCAGTCATAATTTGGGAGCGAGCTGTTTGTATTTAGCTAAATTCATTGCACTGCAGCATAGCCATGATAGCTTGCTCATTAGCCCGTATGTTACTACACAGTTTTGGTCTTTGTGAGCTACTTTGGAACTACACCTAGGGCAATGAAACTGTAAACTGTGTTGTCTAGTTCTGCTCTTAAGGCAGGAAAATGTACTGTATACTGTAGTTCTGCTCTCAAGGCAGGAGAAATGTGCTGTATACTGTAGTTCTGCTCTTAAGGCAGGAGAAATGTACTTTGTAGTGTAGTTCTGCTCTTAAGGCAGGAGAAATGCTCTGTTTAGTCTAGTTCTGCTCTTAAGGCAGGAGAAATGTGCTGTATAGTGTAGTTCTGCTCTTAAGGCAGGAGAAATGTACTGTATAGTCTAGTTCTGATTGTAAGGCCAGAACAATTTACTGCAGGCATGATGATTCACACTGGTTGATATTAATATTCTGTACATAAGGTAATGCTGCTCTCAGGGCACAAAAGATGGTTGGTATTGGTTGGGCAGGAAACCATAAGCTTTTTGCCTTCTTAAGGTTAGCATGGGTCATTTAATACAGGGTAATGCAATTAATGCAATTTTGCAACCCTGTATTTGTTTTGTTCCCTTGTTTAGGGAATAATGAAGAATATTTGGATTGAAGGTGTCAGATGAAAGCTGAAGAAGGTTCAAGATCCTGAGATCATCCAAGAAGTTGTTGTTTTTGAGGAGGAGAAGGACTTTATGCTGTCTTATATGAAGAAGTTGGAAGAGGAAACGCAGCTATTTTAAGTCTCCTGTATGTACTCGCAAGGACTACTACTACTATGCCTGTGAGAGATCCAGCAAAGCAACTGGAAATAGCAAAGGAAAACCAACAAAAACCAGAGCTAATTCTTGCAGGGCCTATGTGTCTTTCAGTAAAATTAAGGAAGCTGGATTTACAGGTGCGGTGGTGCACAAAATGTTAAAACACAATGGACATGATGCTGGTATTCAAGAAGAGGGTGTAAAAAATCATGTTGATCCAGAGCTACTGGCTTTTATTGACATGTGGCTTAAACAAGGGCTGTCATTCTCTGAAACACTTCTGAAAAGTGTTGATTGGGCAGAACGACATGGACATATGGACAAACACAATCGTTGATTCTATGTTACACCAGAGGATATAAAAAAAACTACTACTAACTTTTGTTTAGACAATTATTGCACACTTTCTGTAAATCATATAAACTTCATTTCACTTGTCAAATATCACTGTGTTTGTGCCCTATATGATATATTTAACGGAATTTTTTTATCCAAACAATTAATGCTTTATAAAGGTGAGTCACAAAAATTAACAACGCTGCCCAAACTTTCGCACCCCACTGTAAGTATATACAGGAAATTTTTCATACCGTTTACAGTAATCACACACTTCGCTAATATGATCGAATTCTTCTGATTTCCTTTAACATGTTGGCTGTACATAGGTGGTTGGTAAAAAAAGATGGAAGGAACCTGACAGTGCAGCAGAGAAATGTGGTGATTCAAGCAATGGTGGCAATGAAAATGTGCTTAACAGTAAGACTCTTTAATATGCATATAATAGTAGAGAAAGAAGAATTAGGGTAACATGCAGACCCTTCATCCCCCACTTTTTTGTCTGTAATGGGGCCAATTTTAATTTTAACACATTTACTAAACGGCTATGGTTAAACTAATACAGAAATTTTGTGAATCACGGCATTCTTGACATGTATTTCCCTGGAGCCTCATTTTTGAATCAGTTCATCACTTTTTGCAATTGAAAAATATATTATTTGTGCTACAAAAACAGCAGTGTCTGCTGTTCTAACTTTTTCCATTATTTTCTCTAAATAGTCACAGATTTGTGTCCTCATCCTGCGCAAGCTAAACCTAAATATATGGTTTAGCTGAACAGTAAATGGACATTGGTTTTAAGCATATCCATTAGTGAATCATTCTCAGATTTGTCTAGCTGAAATTGTCTTTTTTGTCATTTTGGGCTTCTAGCCAGATGTTTAATTGTCTGTAAAAATGTTCATTTACAGATTTTCTGCTTTTCAGGAAGAAGAGTTTAATAACACTTCTGTCACAAAATGCAAAGAGCTGGATTCCTACCTTGGTAGTTCACATGTATCAACCTACTTGAAGAGTCAGTGGATTTCATGTGGGGAGCTGTGGTCCAGTTTCGGGAGGTCATTCAATCATGAAAACAGTGAGACAAACAACAAGGCAGAGAGGTACAAGATTGTGTATATAGGCTTGTTTCTTATAAGAAGAAACATGCCTTCATCTTACTACTGGGGGCTGCATTTCCATATGCAAATCAGCATTTGTTTTGATAATGAAATCAATATGCAAACCCATACCTAAAACATGAAATGACAGCTAACTATTTTTAGGAATTGTTTTATCTTAGGTGCATATTCTGCATTTCCATGGGGTGCTAACCTTATTAAGGAACTTTTCTTTTCTTTTCTTTGTCTGAAACATGCTGTTTTTAGAAAATCTAAATGTTATTGATCATAATTTTTAAAATAATTTTTAATTTTTAATTTTTAAAACAAGATTGTGTATATAGGCTTGTTTCTTATAAGAAGAAACATGCCTTCATCTTACTACTGGGGGCTGCATTTCCATATGCAAATCAGCATTTGTTTTGATAATGAAATCAATATGCAAACCCATACCTAAAACATGAAATGACAGCTAACTATTTTTAGGAATTGTTTTATCTTAGGTGCATATTCTGCATTTCCATGGGGTGCTAACCTTATTAAGGAACTTTTCTTTTCTTTTCTTTGTCTGAAACATGCTGTTTTTAGAAAATCTAAATGTTATTGATCATAATTTTTAAAATATAACTAACATTATATTTTAGAATATTAACTGTGGCTGGGGTAATTGGCTTTATTGATTTAATCTTTAATTTGCTTTTTTGACTTAATCGTTCTTTCATAGATTCTTCCTCACATTGACCTATCAGTTCCTAAAAGGAAACAGTAACAGGTGGATCGATTAGCTCCTTCGCTTGCTATGTGGAGATGTTCAGAAATATTACTGGTAAATACACAATTTATTGTATCGTTAACCTTTGTCCCAAAAAAAAATAGCATAACATTTGTTCTTTGACTTTACTTTCTTGACTGATTTCCATTTGTACTGACTGATTCTGTTTTTTATGTACTGTATTTTATTTTATGCTACATGGGTGACCTGGCAGACATTGGACGAATCAAGGGAATCAACACTGATCATTTCTTTAATGCTGTCAAGTCTATGATTGAGAAAAGACTAGATTTAATATTTAAAATGAATGAAACTGGAACAGTTTTGTTCCACCTGACATGAGTGCACAGTTTCACACAGTTGATTTGGTGATGGCCAGATGTGACTGCAGAAAATCCAAAAGCGGTTCTGTATGCAAACATATCGTTTTCTCAAGAGTAGTTGCAAATCAGCAAGGAGTAGACATTCAGGACCTCAGGACTGCTGTTGCTAGAAAAGTCATTGATAGTCATATATATATCTCAGATGATGAAAGCCTCACAGTCTTTCACAATGATGGGAGTGTAGGAATTATAAATCACAAAAGTCCAAAATTTTGTACATGCATAGCAAACAGTCATAGTAAAGAATGTGTCTGTAATTTGGTTCATAATATGCTCTACCTACCTCTGACACCAAGTTGGTCTCAAATGACACAAATTGCCAGAAAAAAAACAAGATAAAGACAACCTAGCTAGCTTGAAAAACAACTGCACTACATGCTTATAGGCAGCAGGTTAAAAAGGCAAAACATATGGTCATTATGGATTACATTTGCAAAAGGAAAAATAGCAGAGAGAAAAAAAAAAATTAGAGCTGCAATGCATTTGATAAAATCCATAGTGGACCTACATTAAAGTATGTGATTAATCTATGATGTTTCTATGATGTGTTTTAAATTTCTTTAGACTGTGACTGTTAATCACTGTGCATGCTTACAGTGTGACATGCTTTAGATTAGATAAGAATTGGATGGGAGAGAAGCAAAATCAAACCGTTGGTAAAACTGCTTTAAAGTTTAGTTCAGTGTAACTTTTAATTTGACTTACTATTACTGTTCAGGAGCAGGCGTAAAAAGTTTTATGAGTGAGCACTTTACCTATTGAGTTTTGTAGAATACGACAACTTTCATTTTGATGTTGCTGTACAATGGGTTTATGATTCTGACGTGATGAGCTTGTTCCTAAAGTGTTGAGTGGTGTCAGTTGTATAGGGAATACTACCAGTTTTGTATATTGGTTTTGTTTAAGCTTTAGTAATTTTTTTTTTATGCTGTTTTATTGATTTGTTAATTAATAACCATGAATAAATGGTAATGGTATTTAGCACGCTCAAGTGGCAGTTGATATGTACTATGTAACTATCAACAAATCAAGATAGATCAAGACAAATCAAGGTTTATTGTTCCTTTACTGATGTACAGTGTAAAGAAAATTTGTATAAATAAATGCAAATGTACAGCAAAACAGAAACTTGTACTCTTTAACACATGCATCATTCTTTCCTGTAGCTGTCCTGAACAATGTACTCATAAACATAAACAAGCATATAAAAACACATATAAAATAAAGTGGGTAGAAACAAAATTTACTCATCTGTGGAATCTTTTAATTTCAACACTCATTTTATCTGCCAGACTAGCATCAATTAATGCAAAAGTGTTGTTTATAACAGAAGGCCCAAGACCATGTGTTGCCAGGTCAAATGTTTCCCAATTGGTCTCCAAAGCATTCCTTACAGCTTTCAAGCTCCTTCTGCAATTAAAAATAAAAACAAAGTTTAGCATTCAGTGATGTTCAGTTAAATTGATCATTGATACACTTTCTTACCTGCAGTCCTCAGTTTTGGCCATGGCAGCATGAACATTGATCTTCCATCAAGAAGATCCCAAGCTTGACCTACTTTTTGGTGGGGGATTAATTTTGATGCCAGGTACTTTGTCACCTGCCAGGTCAACCCATTCATCTAAAATGTAGTAATTGCACATAACACAATTATTTGTATTGCTGTTAAACTTATACTACTGTATATTTAAGTAAATAATACACCATGTGGGCAGTGTAAAACAACGTAGCACTAAGTTGAGGGGCTTATAACACCCCGGGCTATTTTTGGTATAACTGAGCACCCCCATAGTGGTCAGTCTTTCATACATACCATGAACATTTGCTTGATTTTTCTTTGATATATGAGACATAAGATGAGAATATAATTATACAAAACCACAAACAAAGGGCTACTGGAACCAGTATTCCCATAGTAGTTACTGCTATTTCCACTGAACTATTATCTTCACATAGTTTAGAGCACTGTGATGTTAATTTTGTGCGCTTTGAGGGCTTCACCTCCAACTCTGCTAACTTCTCTCCAATGTTTCTTTTTTGTCCCTTAGCCTTCCTTAGATAAGCCACTACAGTGTTTGAAGAATAGTTCTCTGGTAGGGAGCATCTAAAGTGACTAGGTATCTAAAATATCAACACATTAATGATCATCTTGAACAGCATGGTATGCTTTATAAAATGGTATTTTATGATCTTAACAGCAATTTTTAAAAACTTAATTAACAAATTCTTGTAGTACACAGGAGTACATAAGATTTGAATCATGTCAAAAAACGCATTTTGTCCAAAATATGACTTGTGAAAAAATCCCAAAATGCTAATCTAGAGCATGATTTACTATTATTTCAAACCTACTTCATGAAATATTTGCCCTTACTTCTTGGCCTGTTGAAAGTCTGAAACTTTTAAAACACTTTCCAACAGGAATCCCCCTGTAAAAGTGAAAAAAGGAATTGTGAAATTAAACGAGAAATTTAAAACACATAAGCTGCTTTTTGTTGAATGAAAATTACTATTAATTACCGTGTCTATATTAAACAAACTTTAATTAAGACTTGTCCAAAAATACGATTTTAGTTTTGCAAGACTTAGTGCTCTGATCAACACAGCTGTCAATTGTGTAATGTTCCAGTAAAAAGTTTGCTAGCATCAAAAACTGCAATAACAAGGCAAACAGAATCTTCAATTTTGTTGAGATTGCTTAGCATGAGCATTAAAATAAAATAAAAATGTGCAGCCCCATTGCTTGGGATAAGGAAATTGGAAGACTGAAATGTATGTGTGATCAACTGGTCTGCAAACTTTTGGCAAGTTAGTGTATTAATCTAAAGGTGCACTTAAACATTTACTTGTCTGATCTTCTTGGTTGTGTCTTCTGCTGTCTTCTCCCTGAATTCTTGTGTTGTCTCTGTTACTATCTCCTGTGCTGTCTTCTCCCTAAATTCCTGTGTTGTCTCTGTTACTGCATCCTATACTCTCCTCTGCCTGAATTCCTGTGTTGTCTCTGATGCTGTCTCCTGTGCTGTCCTCTCCTTGAGTTCTTGTGTTGTCTCTGTTGCTTTCTTTTGTGCTATCCTCTCCCTGAATACCTGTGAGGTATCTGCTACTGCTGTCTCCATTGTTATGCCCTAATACATGAAGTATTTCAAAGATAAAATATGTATATTAGTCTTCCAACACTCAATGACTCACTCAACATAATTTTCCCATGAGTGTTGTTCTAGATGTGCACAGGGTGGGCCAAGATGAGCTATAAGGTAGTGTTAGGGCTACATGTCCCTCCAAATTGAGGTTTTTAAAAAACAATAATTTTGAAAATAATTGTGGGTAGGTCTGTACATCATTCATGTATATGCAGGTCATTTACAACAGCTTTGGGAAGTTATGAATGTGTTAAAGTGGATGTTGTGCTTATTCAATTTATAATATAATAACATATATAATAACAATTATAATTACAATACTACAATGTTGCACAATGCCCACCGATTCCGAAATTGACCGTTGCAAAACCTTTGCAAAAAAGACACTTCTTCTCTTGACTTCCAGGATAGCATTTTGCATGGATATGTACTGAACAAGTGGAGCCTTTTTCCTAATAAATAAATAAATAAATAAATAAAAGAAATAGTTAAATTATCAATTATCCAATTCCAGTCCTACAGCGCCACACTTCTAGGCATATATTTTATTTTCACCTCTCCAAAACACATTTTTAATCCCTAACCAATTAACAAATTGACAAATTGTTTATTAGAAAAGGGAAAAAAATGGCAAAGCTTACAAATCTTGAGTTAAATTATAAAACACTCCTTTTAATTTTAGATTAAATAACATTTTACTTTCGTTTATTATTTTGAATCCCTTGTGGAATTCAAAGCTGCCCATGTAAAGAGGATAGGGCCCAACGATTCCAAGTTTGGTGTCCCTTTGCAGTCCTCCAGACTTCAAGATTTGTAAGACTGCATTGGTAAAGAAGGTGTAGGTTTCTGTTCCTTCAAAAAAAAACTCACAGTTTTAACAATTACTATACATTTCTCATACACCAAACATTTAAAATGTTACATGGTATGTTATTAAATGGTACATGCACATGTAAAAGGGTTCAGGCTTACCATTCATTTTCTTTTGTGACAGGTTAAACTTCTTTGAAGACATAAAAAAAGAAAAAGATTCACAGATTAGTGATTAGTTTTTAGGGACTCATTTTGGGAAAATGTCACAGTATTTCCTTCAATATGTTATAACCACAACCAATATGTTATATGTGAGGACAAACGTTAAGGTGTTAATTTATATATGTGATAGCTGTTATGAGCTTAGACATCATAGGGATTTTTTAAGTACTTTGCAGGGTGTAAAAAGCAACTAGATAGGTTAAACACCAAAGCTTTTAAGTAGTGAGCACCAATCATAATTTTGCTTTAGCGCTCCTCCTGCATCCCAGGTCTAGTGTCATTTGAAAGTTGACAACTGCATAAACATAATTATAAGTTCTCAAATTCTGTTCAAAATCTAAGAATCCTAAATTTCAAATGAGTATCATGAATTGAATCAAATCGTGTGTTGAGTGTATCTGTCCATTCCTATTGCCAGCATTCCTTTAATAAGAGAAACTTACAATCTATGAAGGAGTTTAACAGGCTACTAGCAGACAAAAACATGCAAATAAAGGTAGTGTACTCCTCTGTTCCCTGCCCCAAGATGAGCATAACTCTTAAAACAGTGCATAAATCTAAACTTTAGCAAGTATTACAGGTGACAGAAGTGTACAGTATATATGTGAGACACACACCCATATTATATTTACAGTATGAACAGTATCTGCCCAAACAACAGCAATGCCCTGTGTGCAGTACATTGAACACTGGAAATCATAATGCCTGGAGTGCATTTCTCCCGCCTTAAGGGCAAAACTACACTACACAGTACAATTCTCCTGCCTTAAGAGCAGAATTACACTACAAAGAGCATTTATCCTGCCTTAAGAGCAGAACCAGACTACACAGTACATTTCTCCTGCGTTAGGAGCAGAATTACACTACACAGTGCAATTATCCTGCCCTAAGAGCAGAACTAGACTACACAGATCATTTCTCCTGCCCTAAGAGCAGAACTAGACTACAAAGACAATTTCTCCTGCATTAAGAGCAGAACTAGACTACACAGAGAATTTTTCTCCTGCCTTAAGATGCAGAACAAGACTACACAGAGCATTTCTACTGCCTTAAGAGCAGAACTATCCTACACAGAGCATTTCTCCTGCCTTAAGAGCAGGAGAACTAGACTACACAGAGCATTTATCCTGCTTTAAGAGCAGAACTACACTACAAAGTACATTTCTCCTGCCTTAAGAGCAAAACTACATTATAAAGTACATTTCTCCTGCCTTAAGAGCAGAACTACACTATACAGCACATTTCTCCTGCCTTAAGAGCAAATCTAGACTACACAGAGCATTTCTCCTGCCTTAAGAGCAGAACTACACTACAAAGTACATTTCTCCTGCCTTAAGAGCAAAACTACATTATAAAGTACATTTCTCCTGCCTTAAGAGCAGAACTACACTATACAGCACATTTCTCCTGCCTTAAGAGCAAATCTAGACTACACAGAGCATTTATCCTGCCTTAAGAGCAGAACTACACTACAAAGTATATTTCTCCTGCCTTAAGAGCAGAACTACAGTATACAGTAGATTTCTCCTGCCTTAAGAGCAGAACTACAAGACAAAGTACATTTCTCCTGCCTTAAGAGCAGAACTACAGTATACAGTACATTTCTCCTGCCTTAAGAGCAGAACTACACTACACAGTGTAGTGCATTTCTCAAGCCTTAAGAGCAGAACTACACTATACAGCACATTTCTCCTGCCTTAAGAGCAGAACTAGACAACACACTTTACAGTTTCATTGCCCTAACTGTAGTTCCAAAGTAGTTCTGCTAACAAAGACCAAAACTGTGTAGTAATATACGGGCTAATGAGCAAGCTATCATGGCTATGCTGCAGTGCAATGAATTTAGCTAAATACAAACAGCTCGCTCCCAACGTATGTAAGGCTGCTAAGCATGCTTATGAAAAAAAACCAAACAGCTAACAGCTTTTTTTTTATAAACAGCTAATCTAGCTAGCTAGCTAAGCTCTCAAATGCAGGTTTACTTGTTGGTTCCATACCAAATTAAGCTAGCAAGGTTGTGTAAGCCTTTAAATTTTGCTTGCAAACTGACATAATTCTAATTGCTAGCTGACATTGACTGAAATGACTGTTAGCTTTGACGTTAAGCAGCTAACTCAGCTAGCTAACCTAATGAAGGTCCACTTAACTGTGTGCAAGCTAGCTCAACACACATTATACATAACCCACATTATAAATAAATATGACATATAAAAATGAAAAAGTGCTTACCTTTGCCAAAGGTTTGTTGCAAATTTCTCAGCTGCAGAGCCACAGTCTCCCACTGCTGGAGATGTTATTTTTGTCGGGTTTTTTCTAGCCCCACCTATTCTCCCGTCCTACCGTTTTTCGCCCCACCTCCTCTGCAAATGTTCAGAGAGAGAACCAATCATTTTTCCTTCTGCCTTCAGAATAGTTTTGAGTAAGCAAAAACTCCCTTCTGCACCGTTTTCAGCCAAGTCCTGCATGCATATATATATATATATATATATATATATAGCATGCCTGACCGACATCAGCTCATGGATGACAGCTCACCACCTTAAGCTCAGTCCCAGCACGACTGAGCTGCTGTTCATCCCGAGCACTACAGGTCCTCACTGTGATCTTGCCATCTCATTCTGGAACTCGTTGATCACCCCGACTGAGGATGCAAGAAGTCTTGGAGTGATTCTGGATGGCCAGTTATCGTTATCGGCTCATATAGCGAACCTGACTCGGTCATGCAGATTCCTCCTCTACAACATCGGGAGGATTCGACCCTTCCTTTCTCAGGAAGCCACCCAGCTGCTGGTCCAGTCTTTGGTCATTTCAAGGCTAGACTACTGCAACTCGCTCCTGGCTGGTCTTCCTCTGCAGGCCATCAGGCCCTTGCAACTTGTTCAGAACGTTGCAGCCTGTCTCATTTTCAACCTTCCGAAGTTCACCCACGTCACTCCACTGCTGCGCTGCCTTCATTGGCTTCCTGTTGTTGCCCGCATCAGGTTTAAAACTCTGATGCTGGCCTACAAAGCCAAGAATGGACCAGCGTCTCCCTACCTTATGGTAATGGTGAAGAGTCGAGCTGTACCTCGAGCCCTTCGTGCTTCAAGTACAGCTCGTCTCGAACCACCATCCCTGAGGACACATGGAAGACAAGCGTCCAGACTCTTCTCTGTCCTGGCTCCCAGATGGTGGAATGAACTCCCACTGGTCGTCAGAACAGTGGAGTCTCTCGCAGTCTTCAAACGCAGACTAAAGACCCATCTCTTCATAAAGCACTTAAGTGAGTGAGCTCTAGCAGACGTGTAAATTGTGTGTTTTGTGTGGCAATTTAATAACCTTTTTGTATTGCACTTATAATGTCCTTTGTCAATGTGTATTGTGTTGCACTGATAATGACCTTTCTCTAGGTACCAGCACTGACCCCCTGTTCGGGCAGTGTCTGAGCTCATGGTGAGTTTTAGGCTCTAAACTTCCTCTACTAGCCGGAATATTATCCAACAGAACACTAAGCATGGTTGTAAGTCGCTCTGGATAAGAGTGTCTGCTAAATGCCTTAAATGTAAATGTATATATATATATATAATTACATACACATATTGAAATATCTTACCAAATCTATTACAATGCAGACTTTAGCTGATTTAGGGACAAACTTTAATACAATGTCAGTAGTGAGACGCATCCAGCTTAATGTTCATCACGTATATCAAATCAGCAAGAGACTCAGGGGGACAGAGGCCTTGAACATTCCCAAATGGTCCCATTTTATCCAGTTCTATGGATGGGCATATGCAGTTCTAACTCAAGTATCATCAAACCTTGTCATATCAGGTTACAGCACCCTTCTAAAATAATAATCACGCTCCAAGCGTCACCAAAAACATCAGTGTGACTTTTGAAAAGGTTGATGGAAACTTCATGAAGAGTTGGAGTTGTAGTCTGCTTTGTATGCAACTACAGTATAGGCAGCCTATTGGTATGCGTAGGCCACACTGAGGAAAGATCACCACCACATTACTCGGGTAGCTTGGTGTACTGCAGTCCTGCAGGTGTACTCTTCTGTTTCCTTTACAACGCTGTTCAGTTGCATGTAGCACAGCAAAAACATGGGGCCCAGAACCCAAAATATTCAACATAAGCGTTTAGGGTAACAACAACTTGACAAAAAAAAAAAGTCTATTTGTTCAAATTGCTTGCCGATAGATTTGCATGTGTGGAGGTTAAATTAAGCACAGAGCAAGCATGACAAACACTATATCCATCCACTTCAACAGACATGCCTTCGTCAAGCTCACTGTCATATCTGTAAAACCACCAATCAAAATCATGGCTTTGTCACTTTTAGATTATCATTGTTCATTCCCACCACTGCTGCTCTGTGAAGGCGCTGGTGTTTGCTTAGATGACTCCGATGATTAAAACACTTTCCACAGTCTGAGCAGAGATAGGGTTTCTCTCCTGTGTGAATGCGCTTGTGCTGATGGAGAGTACTCTGACGATTGAAACTCTTCCCACACTCTGAGCACTGATACGGCTTCTCTCCTGTGTGAATGAGCTGGTGTTGCTGCAGAGAGCTCTGACGACTAAAACTCTTCCCACACTCTGAACAGTGATAAGGCTTCTCCCCTGTGTGAATGAGCTGATGTTGTTGGAGATTACTCTGCTGAGTAAAACTCTTTCCACACTCTAAGCAGTGATACGGCTTCTCTCCTGTGTGAATGAGCTGGTGTTGATGGAGAAAACTCTGACGACTAAAACTCTTCCCACACTCTGAGCACTCATAAGGCTTCTCTCCTGTGTGAATGAGCTGATGTTGTTGGAGATGGCTGTGCTGAGTAAAACTCTTTCCACACTCTGAGCAGTGATACGGCTTCTCTCCTGTGTGAATGCGTTGGTGCTTTTTGAGATGACTGTGGTGAGTAAAATTCTTCCCACAAGCTGTGCAGTAATACGGCTTCTCTCCTGTGTGAATGCGCTGGTGTTCCTGGAGATTAATCTGGCGTCTAAAACTTTTTCCACAATCTGAGCAGTGATAAGGCCTCTCTCCTGTGTGAACGAGCTGATGTCGTTGGAGATTAATGTGCTGAGTAAAACTCTTCCCACAATCTGAGCAGTGATACGGCTTCTCTTGTTTGTGAATGCGCTGGTGCCGATTGAAGTTATTCAGTCGATTAAAACTCTTTCCACACTCTGAGCAGTGATAAGGCTTCTCTTCTGTGTGAATGCGCTGGTGAGTTTTTAGAGCACTCCCATGAGTAAAACTATTTCCACAGTCTGAACAGTAATACGGCTTCTCTCCGGTGTGAATACGCTGGTGTTGAAGTAGATTGCTCTGTCGATAAAAGCTCCTACCACACTCTGTGCAGTCATACGGCTTTACTCCCGTGTGAATACGCTGGTGTGTTTTGAGATTACTCAGACGACTGAAACTGTTCCCACACTCCGAGCAGTCATACGGCTTCTTTCCGGGGTGAATGCACTGGTGTCTTCCGGGTGACGCATCCTTATAGTTCACTTGTTTCCGCATCTTTGCATTCCTCTTCAGGGACAAACATTCAAGCTGGGTAGGAAAGTGCAGAGAAGACTTGAAACAGGTCATCATTCGTTTCTGGAAGAAGAAAAAAAAAAAAATCTAAGCCCAATGTGCAATCAGTCATAAACACGTAACCTATACCAGCTGGCAGAAAATGTCATCAGGTGTGAGGTCAGGGCGACAGGACGGTAGTCATTTAGCGCTACTGGTTGCCTCTTTTTGGGGACAGGAACCACACAAGAAGCTTTCCACCTGATTGGGAACTTTCCTTGAGCTCAGGTTGAAGATGTTCTGAATGATTCCAGCTACCTAGCACGCAGTTTTAAAACCCGGTTTAACTTATTCACCCATTCATAACTGCCCTCAATTGTTACATCAGTGCTGCGTAGGTTGATCCAGATTTTAATGGCATATAGTGGTAAAAGACTTTTATTTTTATTTTTTTACTGCCAGCTGCTTCTAATAGACTGTTAAACCAGTTCGAATAAATATGCTGAGAACAATAGACAGTTTGGTAACATTGATCCTAGCAAACATACAGAGTCCAGTTCCCTAGCAAGCATGCTCAATGTGCAGTGACTCTTTCAACTTATACATGGCATGGTATGATTTTCAGAATCACCTCTACTGGTCAAATACTGCTATTGTGTTGGGTTTAGTTTGAACCACACAATTTGAGTAAGAAAACAATTTTAATGACATATAAATGATATATACAGTTAGTCTGAAAAAGAAGTTGTAGACTTAATAACATTAACACACAAAAGAACAGAAGCACATCGGACAAACCAACACTCACAAAGTCTTGATCTAAAGAACATGTATTTGATGTGGTTGATGTATCTGGAACTAACTTGGTAAATAAATCAGAATCGATCTGCTCTGTTTATCAAACCCAACTAGGAACACATTCCCAACCACATATTCTGGTCCAGCAGCAGCAGCAGCTCCCATTACTCAGCTCTGGTCTGAATGAAGCTGCTTCTGTGTGTCTAATCTATTTAAACCCATCCGATCTTATTCTCAGAACTCAGATGCGTCTCCAGCTGTGTGTCGCAGAGTGAATAAAGAAAAATGAGTGTTAAAGTGTCGGACAGCTTCCTACCTTCAATAGTTCAGCTCTCGTTTCTGGTCCTCCAACAACACTGTCTGAGCCAGTAGGAGGCGCGGACGGTTGTCCACAACACGAGCTCCTGCTTCTCCACTTTAGTGCAGTTGGATAAAGCTATAGGTGCAGAATTAGCGCCACCACCTGGCCTGGAGCGACTTCACGCTGGAAACGTGTATTGTTTCCGCTGGTTAAACTGACATACAACCAATAAACGTCTCTTACTATATAAGTTCTCTGAAACATAATGCTTATTAATCCAACTGTGCCAATGTCATTAACACCCTGTAATACACTCTAATACACTTCAGAATATGTATGTAGGTGCAAAGTCATACATTACACATTTACATTCATCTCTTTAGCTCCTTTTACAGTGAATATTTAACATTTAAAATTACATATTTAAAATAGTGTGTCTTGACTTTTTTCTTCTTTTTGTCATAACTACTCCTCGTTATATAACACCTCATTAACACATTAAACAAGCACATAACATTTAGTAACAATAGTGACAATTCAGGTATACCTACTAAAGTACAAGGTAACTGATGAAAATGAAAAACTAATCCTAAACATCTTGTGCATCATTAATGGGTGATTGACCTTCCATGGAGGCTACTTTAAACCTTGGGCCATAATGACAGCCTAAATGATCCAGTCTTAAGGTACACGATGGAACACATGGATGATAAAGAGCCGCCAGATTATAAGGACTCAGACTGTGCAGATCCTTACATGCAGTAAGAAAAGCCTTCTACTGAGCACAAACTTCATAGGATTATGGATGGAAATTAGAGCATGTGTTGAGCCAATCAGCAGCCCTTTGTTTAGCATGTTACATATGTGAAATCATTATTACGGATTTCTTGTTTATGTACCATACTTACTGCCGTGAACCGGATAGCATACTGAAACCTACTGGTCTCCTGACTCTTCGCAAAGACCCAAACTCTAAGAACTGTAAAGGAATGTTCATAGATGGGTTGTAGTTTTGCCTGTGAGTAAAATTTTGCCACATAGAACTAGCATGCATGGGTTATAATTAGGAAATATCAATGGTACATATCTAAGATAGCTTGAAGTCTTGCAGTCCTTCATACAGTTGTGATTACACCATCAATGGCTTGTCAAAACATCCATCATTACATTCAAAACACTATACCCATAAGTTATACTGAATTAGAAAGACCCAGCAAACACACAACATTGTCACAACATTGTCTGCATTATTATAGTATTGCTAGAACATTGTAAGAAGGTGGTGTCGTTTTACTATCTCAACAGCATCGTCAGAGTCTCACAATAAAGTAACACTGTGTTATGAGGGAGCTCAGACATTGGATTTGTCCAAAGCACAAGCAAAACCACAAAACAAGAAGGTCAAAGGACCAGGCAAACACAAACTGCTCCTCAGAGACCAAACACACCATGAGAGGATATTAGTCAATGCTCCACAAACCTAACGTGGAAGGAAGGGCTTTTTAAAGGAAAGGTAATGGCAAGGGAGATTGGATGCAGGTGAAAGGGACAGGGGTGGAAAATTAATAGAGCATTGACTAAAACTCTTTGATGCTGACCACTGGTGGCCAGTCTGGGAAGCAGATGGGAGTTTTACTTACTCTAAAATATTCTGAGGGCAGAAGGAAAAATGATTGGTTCAGATAGATAACCAATCAAATTGCAGAGGAGGCGGGCTTTGGGAAAGGTAAGCACTTTTTCATTTTTATATGTCATATTTATTTATAATGTGGGTTTATCTTGTTGAGCTAGCTTGCACACAGTTAAGTGCACATTTATTAGGCTAGCTAGCTGAGTTAGCTGCTTAACTAGCTAGCTAGATTAGCTGTTTATAATGGCAGTCAAAAGCTGTGAAACTGTAAACTGTGTAGACTACTTCTGCTCTTAAGGCAGGGGAAATGTTCTGTATAGTGTAGTTCTACTCTTAAGGCAGGAGAAATGCTCTGTGTAGTGTAGTCCTGCTCTTAAGGCAGAAGAAATGCTCGGTGCAGTCTAGTTCTGCTCTTAAGCCTGGAGAAATGCACTACACTGTGTAGTGTAGTTCTGCCCTTACAGCAGGAGAAATGCAATACACTGTGTGGTATAGTTCTGCTCTTAAGGCAGGAGAAATGTTCTGTATAGTGTAGTTCTGCTCTAAAGGCGCGAGAATTTTTTGTTGTAGCGTAGTTCTGCTCTTAAGGCAGGAGAAAGGCTCTGTGCAGTCTAGTTCTGCCTTAAGGCAAGATGAATGCACTGTGCAGTCTAGTTCTGCTCTTAAGGCAGGAGTAATGCACTACACTGTGGAGTCTAGTTCTGCTCTTAAGGCAGGAGAAATGCACTACAGTGTGTAGTGTAGTTCTGCCCTTAAAGCAGGAGAAATGCAATACACTGTATAGTATAGTTCTGCTCTTAAGGCAGGAGAAATGTTCTGTATAGTGTAGTTCTGCTCTAAAGGCACGAGAAATTTTATTTGTAGTGTAGTTCTGCTCTTAAGGCAGGAGAAATGTTTTGTGCAGTCTAGTTCTGCCCGTAAGGCAAGAGAAATGCACTGTGCAGTCTAGTTCTGCTCCTATGGCAGAAGAAATGTTTTGTGTAGTCTAGTTTTTCCCTTAAGGCAGGAGAAATGTATAGTGTTGTGTAGTTCTGCAGATAAGGCAGGAGAAATGCTCTGTGTAGTGTAGTTCTGCTCTAAAGGCAGGCGAAATGTTCTGTGTAGTGTGGTTCTGCTATTAAGGCAGGACAAAATGCTCTGTGAGTTCTAGTTCTGCTCTTAAGGTAGAAGAATTGCACTGTGTAGTGTAGTTCTGCTCTTAAGGCACGGGAAATGTACGGTGTAGCCTAGGTCTGCCCTTAAGGCAGGAGAAATGCTCTGTGCATTCTAGTTCTTCTCTTAAGGCAGGAGAAATGCACGATACTATGTAGTGTAGTTCTGCTCCTAAAGCAGGAGTAATGTTATGTATAGTCTAGTTCTGCCCTTAAGCCTGGAGAAATGCACTACACTGTGTAGTGTAGTTCTGCCCTTAAAGCAGGAGAAATGCAATACTCTGTGTAGTATAGTTCTGCTCTTAAGGCAGGAGAAATGTTCTGTATAGTGTAGTTCTGCTCTAAAGGCACGAGAATTTTTCTTTGTAGTGTAGTTCTGCTCTTAAGGCAGGAGAAATGCACTGCACTGTGTAGTGTAGTTCTGCTCTTAATTGCAGGAGAAATGCTCTGTGCAGTCTAGTTATGCTCTTAAGGCAGGAGAAATGTTCTGTATAGTGTAGTTCTGCTCTAAAGGCACAAGACATTTTCTTTGAAGTGTAGTTCTGCTCTTAAGGCATGAGAAATGCTCTGTGCAGTCTAGTTCTGCTCTTAAGCCAGGAGAATTGCACTGTGGAGTCTAGTTCTGCTCTTAAGGTAGGAGAAATGTACTGTGTAGTGTAGTTCTGCCCCTAAGGCAGGAGAAATGTACTATGTAGTGTAGTTCTGCTCTTAAGGCATGAGAAATGCTCTGTGCAGTCTAGTTCTGCTCTTAAGCCAGGAGCATTGCACTGTGGAGTGTAGTTCTGCTTATAAGGCAGGAGAAATGCACTGCACTGTGTAGTGTAGTTCTGCTCTTAATTGCAGGAGAAATGCTCTGTGCAGTCTAGTTATGCTCTTAAGGCAGGAGAAATGTTCTGTATAGTGTAGTTCTGCTCTAAAGGCACAAGACATTTTCTTTGAAGTGTAGTTCTGCTCTTAAAGCATGAGAAATGCTCTGTGCAGTCTAGTTCTGCTCTTAAGCCAGGAGAATTGCACTGTGGAGTGTTGTTCTGCTCTTAAGGCAGGAGGAATGTACTGTGTTGTCTAGTTCTGCCCTTAAGGCAGGAGAAATGTACTATGTAGTGTAGTTCTGCTCTTAAGGCATGAGAAATGCTCTGTGCAGTCTAGTTCTGCTCTTAAGCCAGGAGAATTGCACTGTGGAGTGTTGTTCTGCTCTTAAGGCAGGAGGAATGTACTGTGTTGTCTAGTTCTGCCCTTAAGGCAGGAGAAATGTACTATGTAGTGTAGTTCTGCTCTTCAGGCAGGAGAAATTTACATTTACATTTAAATTTAAGGCATTTAGCAGATGCTTTTATCCAGAGTGACTTACAACCATGCTTAGTGTTCTGTTGGATAATATTCCAGCTAGTAGGAAGTTTAGAGCCTAAAACTCACCACAAGCTCAGACACTGCCCGAACAGGGGGCCAGTGCTGGTACCTAGAGAAAGGTCATTATAAGTGCAATACAAAAAGGTTATTAAATTGCCACACAATACACACAATTCACACATCTGCTAGAGTTCACTCACCTAAGTGCATTACGAAAAGATGGGCCCTCAGTCTGCGTTTAAAGACTGTGAGAGACTCCGATGTTCTGACAGCCAGTGGGAGTTCATTCCACCATCTGGGAGGTCTGTGTTGTGTAGTTCTGTTCTTAAGGCAGGAGAAATGCTCTGTGTAGTGTATTTCTGCTCTTAAGGCAGGAGAAATGCACTACACTGTGTAGTGTAGTCCTGCTCTTAAGGCAGAGGAAATGGTCTGTCTAGTGTAGTTCTGCTCTTAAGGCAGGATAAATGTACTGTGTAGTCTAGTTCTGCCCTCCTGCCCTCCTCGTAAGGCAGGAGAAATGTACTGTGTAGTGTAGTTCTGCTCTTAAGGCAGGAGAAATGCACTACACTGTGTAGTGTAGTTCTTCCCTTAAGGCAGAGGAAATGGTCTGTCTAGTGTAGTTCTGCTCTTAAGGCAGGATAAATGTACTGTGTAGTCTAGTTCTGCCCTCCTGCCCTCCTCGTAAGGCAGGAGAAATGTACTGTGTAGTGTAGTTCTGCTCTTAAGGCAGGAGAAATGCTCTGTGTAGTGTAGTTCTGCTCTTGGGGCAGGAGAAATGCTTTGTGTAGTGTAGTTCTGCTCCTAAGGCAGGAGAAATGCACTAAACTCAGTAGTGTAGTTCTGCTCTTAAGGCAGAAGAAGTGCTCTGTGCAGTCTATTTCTGCTCTTAAGGCAGAAGAATCGCAGTGTGTAGTGTAGTTCTACTCTTAATGCAGGAGAAAGTTACTTTGCACTGCAGTTCTGCCCTAAAGGCAGGAGAAATGTACTGTGTAGTGTAGTTCTGCTCTTAAGGCAGGAGAAATGTACTGTGTAGTGTAGTTCTGTTCTTAAGGCAGGAAAAATGTACTGTGTAGTTTAGTTCTGCTCTTAGGACAGGAGAAATGCTCTGTGTAGTGTAGTTCTGCTCCTAAGGCAGGAGAAATGCACTACACTGTGTAGTGTAGTTCTGCTCTTAAGGCAGGAGAAATGTACTGTGTAGTCTAGTATTGCCCTTCAGGCAGGAGAAATGTACTGTGTAGTGTAGTTCTGCTCTTACGGCAGGAGAAATGTACTGTGTAGTTTAGTTCTGCTCTTAGGACAGGATAAATGCTCTGTGTACTGTCGTTCTGCTCTTAGGGCAGGAGAAATGCTCCGTGTTGTGTAGTCCTACTCATAAGGCAGGAGAAATGCACTACACTGTGTAGTGTAGTTCTTCCCTTAAGGCAGAGGAAATGCTCTGTCTAGTGTAGTTCTGCTCTTAAGGCAGGATAAATGTACTGTGTAGTCTAGTTCTGCCCTCCTGCCCTCCTCGTAAGGCAGGAGAAATGTACTGTGTTGTGTAGTTCTGCTCTTAAGGCAGGAGAAATGCTCTGTGTAGTGTAGTTCTGCTCTTGGGGCAGGAGAAATGCTCTGTGTAGTGTAGTTCTGCTCCTAAGGCAGGAGAAATGCACTACACTGTGTAGTGTAGTTCTGCTCTTAAGGCAGGAGAAATGTACTGTTTAGTGTAGTTCTGCTCTTAGGGCAGGAGAAATGCGAAAAACTGCACTACATGCTTGTAGGCAGCAGGTTAAAAGGCAAAACATATGGTCACTATGAATTACATTTGCAAATGGAAAAAAAGCAGAGGGAGACATAAAAAATATTTTTTTATATGTAGCCCTGCAATGCTGCAATCCATTTGATAAAATCCATAGTGGACCTATTGTACATTAATTAAAGTATGTGATTAATCTGTGATTTTTCCTGCTTGCATATTAAATTTCTTTAGACTGTGTCTGTTAATCACTGCGCATGTTTACAGTGTGACATGATTCAGAAAAGATAAAAATTGGATGGCAGAGGAGCAAAATCAAAGTTGATGGTAACAGTGTAACTTATTTTGACTTACTATTACTGTTCAAGAGCAGGCTTAAAGAAAGTTCTATGAGTGAGTATATATATATATATAATAATAAATAAATGAGCTCAACATTTACTGCAATATTTAATAAAGGCCTATTCTGATTATAACTATCCTGGGATCCTGCTAGAATCAAACTGCATTAAAAAAAAGCCTCTGATATAATTAAAATGACACGAGACAAAAAAGGCACAAGATGCTGAAAACAATGAACATAGTAGAATTTGAATGACCAACTTATGTTTGTAATACGTGAACTGAACAAGGGATTTATGATTCTGACTTAGGATGAACTTGTTCCTAAAGTGTTGAGTCGTGTCAGTTGTATGGGGAATACTACCAGTTTTGTATATAGGTTTTGATTAAGCTTTAATAAAAACTTTTTGTATGCTGTTTTATTGATTTGTTAATTAATAACCATGAATAAATGGTAATGGTATTTAGCAGGCACCAAGTAACAAGTGGCACTTGATATGTACTATGTAACTATCAACAAATCAAGATAGATCAAGACAAATCAAGGTTTATTGTTCCTTTACTGATGTACAGTGTAAAGAAAATTTGTATAAATAAATGCAAATGTACAGCAAAACAGAAACATGTACTCTAACACATGCATCATTCTTTCCTGTAGCTGTCCTGAACAATGTACTCAAAAACAAGCATATAAAACCACATAAAATAAAGTGGGTAGAAACAAAATTTACTCATCTGTGGAATCTTTTAATTTCAACACTCATTTTCTCTGCCAGACTAGCATCAATTAATGCAAAACATTATAACCCAATAATGCCCAAGACCATGTGTTGCCAGGTGAAATGTTTCCCAACTGGTCTCCAAAGCATTCCTTACAGCTTTCAAGGTCTTTCTACAATTCAAAATAAAAACAATGTATAACTTTCAGTGATATTCAGTTAAATTGATCATTGATGCTTTTAGTTAATGCCAAACATGGTACTCTCTTACCTGCAGTCCTCAGTTTTGGCCATGGCAGTATGGACATTATGATCTTCCATCAAAGCTTGACCACCTTTTTTGTGGGGGTTGAATTTTGCTGCCAGGTACATTATGTCACCTGCCAGGTCACTGCAATCATCTAAAATGTAGTAATTGCACATAACACAATTATTTGTATTGCTGTCAAACTTAAATATAGTATAAGTAAATACAGTGGGGTGCGAAAGTTTGGGCAGCGTTGTTAATTTTCCTGATTTACCTTGCAGTGATTGTTTGGAGAAAAACAATATTTCCGTTAAATATATCATATAAGGGACAAACACAGTGATATGTGAGAAGTGAAATGAAGTTTATATGATTTACAGAAACTGTGCAATAATTGTCTAAACAACAGTAGGCAGTTGCATAAATTTGGAAAAAAAAAAACTTTAGTAGATCCTCCTTTCGCAGAAACAACAGCCTCTAAACGCTTCCTATAGCTTCTAATGAGAGTCTGGATTGTGGCAGAAGGTATTTTAGACCATTCTTCTTTACAAAACATCTCTAGTTCATTCAGGTTTGATGGTTTCCGAGCATGGACAGCTCTCTTTAAGTGACACCTCAGATTTTCAATAATATTCAGGTCTGGGGACGGAGATGGCCATTCCAGAACGTTGTACTTGTTCCTCTGCATGAATGCATTAGTAGATTTTGAACAGTGTTTACGGTCGTTGTCTTGTTGGATGATCCAGCCCCGGCGCAGCTTCAGCTTTGTCATTGATTCCTGGACATTGGTCTCCAGAATCTGCTGATATTGATTGGAATCCATGCGTTGCTTAACTTTAACGAGATTCCCAGTTCCTGTACTGGCCACACGGCCCCACAGCATGATGGAACCACCACCAAATTTTACTGTAGGTAGCAAGTGTTTTTCTTAAAGTGCTGTGGTCTTTTTCCTCCATGCATAACGGCCCTTGTTATGCCCAAATAACACAGCACCTTATTCCAAATTGAAGCTGGCTTGTCCAAATGTGCTTTAGCATACCTCAAGCGGCTCTGTTTGTGATGTGGGCGGAGAAAAGAAAAAGGCTCTCTCTAATGCACTTCACACTCTCCCGTACAGCATCTCCTTGTGTAAAGTGCGCCGAATAGTTGAACGATGCACAGTGACTCCATCAGCAGCAGGATCATGTTGCAGGTCTTTGGTGCTGGTCTGTGGGTTGACTCTGACTGTTCTCAACATCCTTCACTTCTGTTTATTCAAGATTTTTCTTGGTCTGCCACTTCAATCCTTGACTTGAACTGTGCCTGTGATCTTTTCTCACAATGTTTCTCACAGTGGAGACTGAAAGCTGAAATCTCTGAGATAGCTTTCTGTATCCTTCCCCTACACCATCACGGTGAACAATCTATGTTTTCAGGTCATTTGAAAGTCGTTTTGAGACTCCCATGCTGCGACTCGTCAGAGAAGATGCAAAGAGGGGAAAAACTTACAATGGCCCCCCTTAAATACCCTTTCTCATAATTGGAGTCACCTGTGTATGGAGGTCAAGGGTCACTGAACTTACCAAACCAAATTTGAGTTCTAATAATTAGTTCTAAAGGTTTTGAAATCAATAAAATGACAACAGTGCCCAAATTTATGCACCTGCCTACTTTTGTTTAACCAATTATTGCACACATTCTGTAATTCATATAAACTTCATTTCACTTCTCAAATATCACTGTGTTTGTCCCCTATATGATATATTTAATGGAATTTTTTTCTCCAAACAAATCAATGCTTTATAAAGGTAAATCAGGAAAATTAACAACGCTGCCCAAACTTTCATATATATATATACGGGCTAATGAGCGAGCCATCATGGCTATGCTGCAGTGCAATGAATTTAGCTAAATACAAACAGCTCGCTCCCAAATTATGTAAGGCTGCTAAGCATGCTTATGCAAAAAAACCAAACAGCTAACAGCTTTTGACTGCCATTATAAACAGCTAATCTAGCTAGCCAGTCAAGTTCTCAAATGCAGGCTTTACTTGTTGGTTCCATACCAAATCAAGCTAGCTAGGCTGTATAAGTCTTTAAATTTCGCTGGCAAACTGACATAATTCTAATTGCTAGCTGACATCGACTGAAATTACTTTTAGCTTTGAGGTCAAGCAGCTAACTCAGCTAGCTAGCCTAATAAAGGTGCACTTAACTGTGTGCAAGCTAACTCAACAAGATAAAACCACATTATAAATAAATATGACATAAAAATGAAAGTGCTTACCTTTGCCAAAGGTTTGTTCCAAATTTCTTAGCTGCACAGCCACAGTGTCCCACTGCTGGAGATGGTATTATTTTTTGGGGTTTTATAGCCCCGCCCATTTTTCCATCCCGCCTCCTCTGCAATTTGATTGGTTCAGAGAGATAACCACCTGTCCATTAGCTTGTGGGTGGAACCCAGAAGCCAAGCTGACTGTGATACCCAACTGTTTGCAAAAAGCTTGCCAAACGCGAGAAGTGAATTGGGTACCTCTGTCTGAGACAACCTCCTCTGGCAAGCCGAAGAAGCGAAACACTTCCGCAAAGAGGACCTCAGCGGTCTCCAGTGCTGTGGGGAGCTTCCTTAAGGGAACCAATCAGCAGGCTTTAGAAAACCGGTCTATGATGACCAGAATGGTGGTGCTGTAGCCATCGAGGCTATTGGGTTTGCAGGCTGTTTCGGTGAGGGAAACCCCAGTGCTAGATGAGACCAGGGGTCTGCGCGGCATTGGGTGAGCCTGGCGAAGGACCTGCGGGAAGCTGGAAGGGAGACTTGGACTGGGGCCGCAGGTAGTACAGGATTTAACATTGTTTAGAGACATCAATGTTCAATGAGGGGCCACCGGAATCTGTTTCCTTACCAGTGCAAGCTGTGTCGGTGGAATCCCAGGGTGGACCAGAAGCTGGGGTAGAGGTGTGAAACCCACCACAAACAGCTGCTCTCGCATGCTGGAAGGCACATACATCTTATTGTGACGGACAGGACAGGATGTTTGGTGTGGGGTTCTGCAGCTTGAGCTTACTGGATGTCTTCCATTATGGTCCATTGGACTGGCAGCAACGATACACCAGAGGCAGGGAGGATTGTTTTTTTCTGTATCCCTCTCCAAGGGTGATGAGCATGAAGTTCGAGAGGAGGCTGCATCTGCCTTAGCGTTTTTTGGACCCAGGGCGATAAGTCATAGTAAATTGGAAACCTGGGAGAGGAAAAGGGCCCAGCGTGGCCTTGTCTAGCGTTCAGTCTTTTGGCCGTTTTTCACATATTCAAGGTTCCGGTGGTCTGTGAAGGATGGGTAAATGGATTTTTGGATGTGCACCCTCCAACCAGTGTCTCCATTCCTCAAGTGCTGCCTTAAAAACCGCTAGAAGCTCTCGATTCCCTACATCATAGTTCTGCTCAGTTGAGGTAAGCTTGCACAAGGATGGAGTTCAGGAGGCGACCCATGCCTTTGGGACAGAACCGCCCCTATGCCGGTCTTTGATGCATCCACCTCCACAATGAAAGGTTGTGAAGGGCCAGGGTGTCGCAGTATGGGGGCGCTAGTGGACTGACTTTTTAGGTGGGAAAAAGCTATGACACTGAAATTTTGAATGAAACGCCTATAAAAATTTGCAAAGCCCAGGAACCTTTGTAGTTCCTGTGCTGTGCACGATTTGGGCCACTCTAGAATTGCCTGTACTTTACCATCATCCATCTGTACGCCCTGCTCACTGAGGACATACCCCAGTTAGGAGATCGTGGTCCTGTGGAATTCACATTTCTCTAGCTTAACATACAAAATTCGACGTGCGGTGATCTTAAAAGGCTAATGCGAAGACCCTGAACGCACCGTGGGAGATAGTGGTCCTCCCCAGACTTGAACGGGTAAAATACTAAAAATATCGTCAAGGTAGAAAACCACATACTTGTTGAGCACATGTTTTAAAACTTCATTCAAGAAGGCCTAGAACACTGAAGGGGCGTTAACTAATCCATATGACATCACCAGATAATTATAATGACCTGTATTAGTAACAAAGGCAGTCTTCCATTTATCGCCCCTACGAATCCTAACCAGGTTGTACGCACTATGAAGGTCCAACTTTGTGAAGATCTTGCTTTCACGGACCTGTTCGATCGCAGCTGGAACTAGGGGCAAGGGATAACGTTTTTTAACTGTAATGGCATTAAGCCCACGGTAATCAATAAAGGGCCGTAATCCCCCATCTTTCTTTTTTATAAAAAAGAACCCAGCTGCTGCAAGGGATATAGAGGGGCGAATGTAACCTAATGCTAAGGCCTCTGTGATGTAGGTCTCCATGGCTTGAGACTCTGGGATAGATAGGGAATAGATAGTCATATCAGGTTACAGCACCCTTCTAAAATAATGATCGCGCTTCAAGTGTCACCAAAATCATCAGTGTGACTTTTGAAAGAGTTGATGGAAACTTCATGAAGAGTTGGAATTGTAGTCTGCTTTGTATGCAACTACATTATATGCAGCCTGTTGGTTTGCGTAGGCTACACTGAGGAAAGATCACCACCACATTACTCAGGTAGCTTGGTGTACTGCAGTCCTGCAGGTGTACTCTTCTGTTTCCTTTACAACGCTGTTCAGTTGCATGTAGCACAGCAAAAACATGGGGCCCAGAACCCAAAATATTCAACATGAACGTTTAGAGTAACAACAACTTGACAAAAAATGTCTATTTGTTCATATTGCTTGCCGATAGATTTGCATGTTTGGGGTTTGAATTAAGCACAGAGCAAGCATGACAAACACTATATCCACCCACTTCAACAGACATGCCTTCGTCAAGCTCACTGTCACATCTGTAAAACCCCCCTCCCCCCCCCACCAATCAAAAAATCATGGCTTTTGTCACTTTTTAGTTTATCATTGTTCATTCCCACCACTGCTGCTCTGTGAAAGGCGCTGGTGTTCCCGCCCCCCTTAGATGGGACTCGATGATTAAACCACTTTCCACTCTTCTGAGCAGAGATAGGGTTTCTCTCCCCTGTGTGAATGCGCTTGTGCTGATGGAGAGTACTCTGACGATTGAAACTCTTCCCACACCTACTGAGTAACACTGATCCGGCTTCCTCTCCTGTGTGAAATGTCCGCTGGTGTATGCTGGTAGAGAGCCTCTGACGACTTAAAACTCTTACTTCACACTCTGAACAGTGGATAACCAGCTTTCTCACCCTGTGTGTTTGAGCTGGATGTGTGTTTGGAGATTACTCTGCTTGGTGGGAAACTCTTCTCCACACTTCTAAGCAGTTGATACGGTCTTCTCTCCGTGTCGGAATGATAGCTGGTGTTGTTGGAGATTCCCATGCTGATTAAAACTTTTTCCACACTCATAAGGCATTGAATACGGCTTCTCTCCTGTGTGAATGTGAAACTGGTGCTTGATGCGAGAAAACATCTGATACGACTAAAACGTCTTACCCGACTCAATCTTCGCACAGTCACATAAGCTTCTCGCCTGTGTGTTATGAGCTGATGTTGTTGGAGGAGATGCTCTGCTGAGTAAGAACTCTTTCCCACACTCTGAGCAGTGATGATACGGCTTCTCTCCTGTTGTGAATGAGGCCTGATGTTGTTGGAGATGGCTGTGCTGAGTAAATACTCTTTTCCACACTCTGAGCAGTGATACTGCTTCTCTCCTGGTGTGAATGCCGCTGCCTGGGGCTTTTTGACGATTGACTGTGTGTTGAGGAAAAATTCTATCCCACAAGCTGTGCAGTAATACGGCTTCTCTCCTGTGTTGAATGCGCTGGTGTTCCTGGAGATTATCTGCCGTCTAAAAACTCTTCCCACAATGTTACCTCCGAGCTATGATCAAGGCTCTCTCCCCTGTGGTGAACGAGCTGATGTCCGTGTGGAGATTAATCTGCTGAATTGAAAACTCTTCCAACAATCCGTACATCAGTGATACGGCTTCTCTTGTGATGTGCATGCAGCTGCGTGCCGATTTAAGTTTATTCAGTCCGATTAAAACTCTTTCCACACTCTGAGCAGTGATTAAGGCTTCTCTTCAGTGTGAAGAGCTGCTCGGCGGGGACCTTGATTATTTTTTTTTTTTTTTTTTTTTTTTTGTGTTTTTTTTTTTTTTTTTTTTTTTTTTTTTTTTTTTTTTTTTTTTTTTTTTTTTTTTTTTTTTTTTTTTGTTTGTGGTTTTTTTTTGTTTTTTTTTTCTTTCTTTTGGTTGAGCACTCCCATTGAGTATAAAAACTATTTCCACAGTCTGAACAGTAATTACGGCTTCTCTCCGGTGTGAACGCGCTGGTGTGTTTTGAGATTACTCAGACGACTGAAACTGTTCCTCATACTCGGATTCAGTTCATACGGCTTCTTTCTCGGGTGAATGCGCTTGGATGTCTTCCGGGCGTGACGCATCCTTATAGTTCACTTGTTTCAGCATCTTTGCATTCCTCTTCAGTGGAACAAACAAGTCAAGCTGGGGTAGGAAAGTGCAGAGAAGACTTGACAACAGGTCATCATTCGTTTCTGGAAGAAAGAAGAAAAAAAATCTAGAGCCCAAGTGTGCAATCAAGTCATAAACACATCACCCATATTACCAGCTTGGCAGAAAAATTTGCATCAAGGTGTGAGGCTCCAGGCGACAGGACGGGTTAGTCATTTAGCCACGCTTACTGGTTTGCCTCTTTTTGGGGACAGGAACCACACAAGAAGCTTTCCACCTGATATGGGGACCTTTCCTTGAGCTCAGTTTTGGGTTGAAGATGTGCCTGAATGATTCAGCTAACTAGCACGCAGTTTTTAAAACCCGGTTTTAAACTTATTCACCCATTCATAACTGCCCTCAATTGTTACATCAGTGCTGCGTTAGGTTTGTCCAGATTTTTAAGGGCATATAGTGGTTAAAAGACTTTTATTTTTATTTTTTTACTGCCAGGCCTGCTTCTAATAGACTGTTACACCCAGTTCGACTAAATAGTGCTGAGAACAATAGGACAGTTTGGTAAACACTGATCCTAGCAAACATACAGAGTCCAGTTCCCTGGCAAAACATTGCTCAAATTGTGCAGTGACTCTTTCAACCTTATACCATGGCATGGTATGATTTTCAGAATCAACTCTACTGGTCATATACTGCTTATTGTGTTGGGGTTTAGTTTGAGTCACACACAATTTTGTGAGTATGAAACCAATTTTAATGACATATAAAGGATATTAACAGGTTATCACTAGAAAAAGAAGTGTTGACTTGATACATCAAGTGTGTTGACTACATCCCAACCTCCTGTGACTAGGCTACTGAGATTCTGAACGTGGCAGGCCCCAGTCTGTCAGGATTGGGAAACAGGGACCTCAAGCCATCATCACAAGAACCAACATGGGTACCCTGCCATGGCTGGTTGTCCTTAGCCCTATCCTCTACACCCTGTTCCACACACGACTGTGTCGCACCCATCCTGGCAACATCATTCTGAAAGTTTTGCTGACGACACCGCTGTGATAGGTCGTATCACTGGCGGAGACGAGGCAGCTACAGGGCCGACAGGAAAAGGAGGTGGACCAGTCCTGGTGGCATGGTGTACCAAAAACAACCTAACCCTCAACACGGATCAAGACTCAAGGAGATGATAGTGGACATGAAGAAAGGAGATGATACCTCATCAGCCCACTATTTATATCCGGGACCTTGAGGTAGAGAGGGTTTCGCAGGCTTTAAGTACTTAGGGGTCCACATCAGTGATGACCTCACCTGGACACTGAACACCACATATGTGCTAAAGAGGGCTCAGCAGTGGCTGTACTTTCTAAGGAGGCTGAGGAAATTTGGCATGTCACCCAGAATCCTCAGCAACTTCTACAGCTAAAGAACTCTTTCTTTCCCACAGCCAACAGACTCTTAAACAGTTGAGCTGATGTCTCCCCTCATAGACAATACTGTATTTATAACAATTGCACTAACTCATATCATTTTTTACACATGAATAGTTGCACTACTGTACTTGACTGTTTGTGTCTGCATACAGCTGCACACATCGTTTTGCACATGTAGCTGTTCTTGTATGGTTATATTTTTACAACCACTTTACTACAGACTGTTACAATGTAACTAATGTAGCACATACCTGCACAATGTATATTAGCCTGTATAATTCTAAATTTTGTGTTTACATGCTTATATATTTTAATATATTGCTTTTATATGCTATCCTCTGCATGCTTAATTTTTGATCCTTGTTATTGTCTATTAGCGTTATATGTTATGTTATACTTTGTTTTGAGTTTCTATGACATCCAATGTGGGCAGCAAAGTAAGAATTTCATTGTACAGGGAAACTAGTTTCCTTACTGTGCATATGACAATAAAGCTTTGAATCTTGAATCTTGATAACATTAACACACAAAAGAACAGAAGCACATCGGACAAACCAACACTCACAAGGTCTTGATCTAAAGAACATGTGTTTGATGTGGTTGATGTATCTGGAACTAACTTGGTAAATAAATCAGAATCGATCTGCTCTGTTTATTAAACCCAACTAGGAACACATTCCCAACCACATATTCTGGTCCAGCAGCAGCAGCAGCTCCCATTACTCAGCTCTGGTCTGAATGAAGCTGCTTCTGTGTGTCTAATCTATTTAAACCCATCCGATCTTATTCTCAGAACTCAGATGCGTCTCCAGCTGTGTGTCTCAGAGTGAATGAAGAAAAATGAGTGTTAAAGTGTCGGACAGCTTCCTACCTTCAATAGTTCAGCTCTCGTTTCTGGTCCTCCAACACCACTGTCTGAGCGCGGAGGAGACGGGGACTGTTGTCCACAACACGATCTCCTGCTTCTCCACTTTAGTGCAGTTGGATAAAGCTATAGGTACAGAATTAGCGCCACCACATGGCCTGGAGCGACTTCACGCTGGAAACGTGTGTTGTTTCCGCTGGTTAAACTGACATATAAACGTCTCTTACTATATAAGTTCTCTGAAACATAATGCTTATATACCCAAATGTGCCAATGTCATTAACACCCTGTAATACACTCTAATACACTTCAGAATATGTATGTAGGTGCAAAGTCATACATTACACATTTACATTCATCTCTTTAGCTCCTTTTAACATTTAAAATTACATATTTAAAATAGTTAGTGTGTCTTGACTTTTTTCAAATTTTTGTCATAACTACTCCTCGTTATATAACACCTCATTAACACATTAAACAAGCACATAAAATTTAGTTACAATAGTGACAATTCAGGTATACCTACTAAAGTACAAGGTAACTGATGAAAATGAAAAACTAATCCTAAACATCTTGTGCATCATTAATGGGTGATTGACCTTCCATGGAGGCTACTTTAAACCCATTTGGGCGATTAAGACAGCCTAAATGATCAGTCATTAAGGGGACACGATGGAAACACATGGGATGGATAAAGAGCCGCCAGATTATAAGGACTCTCAGACTGTGCAGATCCTTACATGCAGTAAGAAAAGCCTTCTACTGAGCACAAACTTCATAGGATTATGGATGGAAATTAGAGCATGTGTTGAGCCAATCAGCAGCCCTTTGTTTAGCATGTTACATATGTGAAATCATTATTACGGATTTCTTGTTTATGTACCATACTTACTGCCGTGACCCGGATAGCATACTAAAACCTACTTGTCTCCTGACTCTTCGCAAAGACCCGAATTTCTAACAACTCTAAGAACTGTAATGGAATGTTCATGGATGGGTTGTAGTTTTGCCTGTGAGTAACATTTTGCCACATAGAACTGGCATGCATGGGTTATAATTAGGAAATATCAATGGTACATATCTAAGATAGCTTGAAGTCTTGCAGTCCTTCATACAGTTGTGATTACACCATCAATGGCTTGTGTCCATCATTACAACATCCACGCCCCCCCGCATTACATTCGAAACACTATACTCATAAGTTATACTGAATTAGAAAGACCCAGCAAACACACAACATTGTCACAACATTGTCTGCATTATTATAGTATTGCTAGAACATTGTAAGAAGGTGGTGTCGTTTCACTATCTCAACAGCATCGTCACAGTCTCACGATAAAGTAACACTGTGTTATGAGGGAGCTCAGACATTGGATTTGTCCAAAGCACAAGCAAAACCACAAAACAAGAAGGTCAAAAGGTAATCAGAAGTCCAAAGCACAATCAAAAACCACTGAAAGGAACAGGCAAACACAAACTGCTCCTCAGAGACCAAACACACCATGAGAGCATATTAGTCAATGCTCCACAAACCTAACGTGGAAGAAAGGGCTTTTTAAAGGAAAGGTAATGGCAAGGGAGATTGGATGCAGGTGAAAGGGACAGGGGTGGAAAATTAATAGAGCATTGACTAAAATTCTGGTGATGCTGACCTCTGGTGGCCAGTCTGGGAAGCAGATGGGAGTTTTACTTACTCTAAAATATACTGAGGGCAGAAGGAAAAATGATTGGTTCAGATAGATAACCAATCAAATTGCAGAGGAGGCGGGCTTTGGGAAAGGTAAGCACTTTTTCATTTTTATATGTCATATTTACTTATAATGTGGGTTTATCTTGTTGAGCTAGCTTGCACACAGTTAAGTGCACCTATATTAGGCTAGCTAAATGAGTTAGCTGCTTAACTGGCTAGCTAGATTAGCTGTTTATAATGGCAGTCAAAAGCTGTGAAACTGTAAACTGTGTAGACTACTTCTGCTCTTAAGGCAGGGGAAATGTGATGTATAGTGTAGTTCTACTCTTAAGGCAGGAGAAATGCTCTGTGTAGTGTAGTCCTGCTCTTAAGGCAGAAGAAATGCTCTATGCAGTCTAGTTCTGCTCTTAAGGCAGGAGAAATGCACTACACTCTGTAGTGTAGTTCTTCTCTTAAGGCAGGAGAAATGCACTACACTCTGTAGTGTAGTTCGGCTCCTAAGGCAGGAGTAATGTTATGTATAGTCTAGTTCTGCCCTTAAGCCTGGAGAAATGCACTACACTGTGTAGTGTAGTTCTGCCCTTACAGCAGGAGAAATGCAATACTCTGTGTAGTATAGTTCTGCTCTTAAGGCAGGAGAAATGTTCTGTATAGTGTAGTTCTGCTCTAAAGGCACGAGAAATTTTCTTTGTAGTGTAGTTCTGCTCTTAAGGCAGGAGAAATGCACTACACTGTGTAGTGTAGTTCTACTCTTAATTGCAGGAGAAATGCTCTGTGCAGTCTAGTTATGCTCTTAAGGCAGGAGAAATGTTCTGTATGGTGTAGTTCTGCTCTAAAGGCACAAGAAATTTTCTTTGAAGTGTAGTTCTGCTCTTAAGGCATGAGAAATGCTCTGTGCAGTCTAGTTCTGCTCTTAAGCCAGGAGCATTGCACTGTGGAGTGTTGTTCTGCTCTTAAGGCAGGAGAAATGTACTATGTAGTGTAGTTCTGCTCTTCAGGCAGGAGAAATGTACTGTGTAGTGTAGTTCTGCTCTTAAGGCAGGAGAAATTTACATTTACATTTAAATTTAAGGCATTTAGCAGATGCTCTTATCCAGAGCAACTTACAACCATGCTTAGTGTTCTGTTGGATAATATTCCAGCTAGTAGGAAGTTTAGAGCCTAAAACTCACCACAAGCTCAGACACTGCCCGAACAGGGGGCCAGTGCTGGTACCTAGAGAAAGGTCATTATAAGTGCAATACAAAAAGGTTATTAAATTGCCACACAATACACACAATTTACACATCTGCTAGAGTTCACTCACTTAAGTGCATTATGAAGAGATGGGTCTTGAGTCTGCGTTTAAAGACTGCGAGAGACTCCGCTGTTCTGACAGCCAGTGGGAGTTCATTCCACCATCTGGGAGGTCTGTGTTGTGTAGTTCTGCTCTTAAGGTAGGAGAAAAGCTCTGTGTAGTGTATTTCTGCTTATAAGGCAGGAGAAATGCACTACACTGTGTAGTGTAGTCCTGCTCTTAAGGCAGGAGAAATGCTCTGTGCAGTCTTGTTCTGCTCTTAAGGCAGGAGAATTGCTCTGTGTAGTGTAGTTCTACTCTTAAGGCAAAATAAATGTACTGTGTAGTCTAGTATTGCCCTTAAGGCAGGATAAATATGTAGTGTAGTGTAGTTCTGCTCTTAGGGCAGAAGAAATGCACTAAACTCAGTAGTGTAGTTCTGCTTTTAAGGCAGAAGAAATGCTCTGTCCAGTCTAGTTCTGCTCTAAAGGCAGGAGAATTGCACTGTGTAGTGTAGTTCTGCTCTTAAGGCAGAAGAAATGTACTGTGTAGTGTAGTTCTGCTCTTAGGGCAGAAGAAATGCTCTGTGTAGTGTAGTTCTGCTCTTAAGGCAGGAGAAATGCTCTGTGTATTGTAGTTTTGTCCCTAAGGCAGGAGAAATATACTGTGTAGCGTAGTTCTGCTCTGAAGTCAGGAGAAATGTACTGTGTACTGTAGTTCTGCTCTTAGGGTAGGAGAAATGCTCTGTGTTGTGTAGTTCTACTCTTAAGGCAGGAGAAATGCACTACACTGTGTAGTGTAGTTCTGCTCTTAAGGCAGGAGAAATTATCTGTGCAGTCTAGTTCTACTCTTAAGGCAAGAGAAATGTACTGTGTAGTCTAGTATTGCCCTTCAGGCAGGAGAAATGTACTGTGTAGTGTAGTTCTGCTCTTAAGGCAGGAGAAATGTACTGTGTAGTGTAGTTCTGCTTTTAAGGCAGGAGAAATGCACTGTGTAGTCTAGTTCTGCTTTTAAGGCAGGAGAAATGGTCTGTGTAGTCTAGTTCTGCCCTTAAGGCAGGAGAAATGTACTGTGTAGTGTAGTTCTGCTCTTAAGGCAGGATAAATGTACTGTGTAGTCTAGTTCTGCCTTCCAGCCCTCCTCTTAAGGCAGAAGAAATGTACTGTGTAGTGTAGTTCTGCTCTTGGGGCAGGAGAAATGCTCTGTGTAGTGTATTTCTGCTCTTAGGGCAGAAAAAAAATGCTTTGTGTAGTGTAGTTCTGCTCTCAAGGCAGGAGAAATGCACTAAACTCAGTAATGTAGTTCTGCTCTTAAGGCAGAAGAAGTGCTCTGTGTAGTCTATTTCTGCTCTTAAGGAAGAAGAATCGCAGTGTGTAGTGTAGTTCTACTCTTAATGCAGGAGAAATGTTACATGTAGTGTAGTTCTGCTCTTAAGGCAGGAGAAATGTATTGTGTAGTCTAGTTCTACTCTTAAGGGAAGGAGAAATGCTCTGTGTTGTGTAGTTCTGCTCTTACGGCAGGAGAAAGTTACTTTGTAGTGCAGTTCTGCCCTAAAGGCAGGAGAAATGTACTGTGTAGTATAGTTCTGCTCTTAAGGAAGGAGAAATGTACTGTGTAGTGTAGTTCTGCTCTTAAGGCAGGAGAAATTTACTATGTAGTTTAGTTCTGATCTTAGGACAGGAGAAATGCTCTGTGTAGTGTAGTTCTGCTCCTAAGGCAGGAGAAATGCACTACACTGTGTAGTGTAGTTCTGCTCCTAAGGCAGGAGAAATGTTTCTGCTCCTAAGGCAGGAGTTAAAAAGGCGCCTTGCAAAACAGATGCGTCCACTATGAAAAAGAGGGAAGCATAAAAATTTTTTTACATGCTTGTAGGCAGCAGGTTGAAAAAAAAAGTACATTTAATTTAAAGTAATTACATATGATTCACTGCTTGAAATTACATTTCTTTAGCACTGTGGTTAAAAAAAAGCAGAGGGAGACATAAAAAATATATTTTTTTTTATATGTAGCCCTGCAATGCTGCAATGCATTTGATAAAATCCATAGTGGACCTATTGTACATTAATTAAAGTATGTGATTAATCTGTGATTTTTCCTGTTGAGCTCAACATTTACTGCAATATTTAATAAAGGCCTATTCTGATTACAAGTATCCTGGGATCCTGCTAGAATCAAACTGCATTACAAAAAAGCCTCTGATATAATTAAAATGACACGAGACAAAAAAGGCACAAGATGCTGAAAACAATGAACATAGCAGAATTTGAATGCCCAACTTATGTTTGTAATACGTGAACTGAACAATGGATTTATGATTCTGACTTAGGATGAACTTGTTCCTAAAGTGTTGAGTCGTGTCAGTTGTATGGGGAATACTACCAGTTTTGTATATAGGTTTTGATTAAGCTTTAATAAAAACTTTTTGTATGCTGTTTTATTGATTTGTTAATTAATAACCATGAATAAATGGTAATGGTATTTAGCAGGCACCAAGTAACAAGTGGCACTTGATATGTACTATGTAACTATCAACAAATCAAGATAGATCAAGACAAATCAAGGTTTATTGTTCCTTTACTGATGTACAGTGTAAAGAAATATTTGTATAAATAAATGCAAATGTACAGCAAAACAGAAACATGTACTCTTTAACACATGCATCATTCTTTCCTGTAGCTGTCCTGAACAATGTACTCAAAAACAAGCATATAAAACCACATAAAATAAAGTGGGTAGAAACAAAATTTACTCATCTGTGGAATCTTTTAATTTCAACACTCATTTTCTCTGCCAGACTAGCATCAATTAATGCAAAACATTATAACCCAATAATGCCCAAGACCATGTGTTGCCAGGTGAAATGTTTCCCAACTGGTCTCCAAAGCGTTCCTTACAGCTTTCAAGGTCTTTCTACAATTTAAAATAAAAACAAAGTTTAACTTTCAGTGATATTCAGTTAAACTGATCATTGATGCTTTTAGTTAATGCCAAACATGGTACTCTTTTACCTGCAGTCCTTAGTTTTGGCCATGGCAGTCTGGACATTGTGATCTTCCATCAAAGCTTGACCACCTTTTTTGTGGGGGTTGAATTTTGCTGCCAGGTACATTATGTCACCTGCCAGGTCACTGCAATCATCTAAAATGTAGTAATTGCACATAACACAATTATTTGTATTGCTGTCAAACTTAAATATAGTATAAGTAAATACAGTGGGGTGCGAAAGTTTGGGCAGCGTTGTTAATTTTCCTGATTTACCTTGCATTGATTGGAGAAAAAAAATTCCGTTAAATATATCATGTAAGGGACAAACACAGTGATATGTGAGAAGTGAAATGAAGTTTATATGAATTACAGAAAGTGTGCAATAATTGTCTAAACAACAGTAGGCAGTTGCATAAATTTGGGCACCAAAAAAAAAAAAAAAAAAAAACACCTTTAGTAGATCCTTCTTTCGCAGAAACAACAGCCTCTAAACGCTTCCTGTAGCTTCTAATGAGAGTCTGGATTGTGGCTGAAGGTATTTTAGACCATTCTTCTTTAGAAAACATCTCTAGTTCATTCAGGTTTGATGGTTTCCGAGCATGGACAGCTCTCTTTAAGTGACACCACAGATTTTCAATAATATTCAGGTCTGGGGACGGAGATGGCCATTCCAGAACGTTGTACTTGTTCCTCTGCATGAATGCATTAGTAGATTTTGAACAGTGTTTACGGTCGTTGTCTTGTTGGATGATCCAGCCCCGGCGCAGCTTCAGCTTTGTCACTGATTCCTGGAAATTGGTCTCCAGAATCTGCTGATATTGATTGGAATCCATGCGTCCCTCAACTTTAACAAGATTCCCAGTCCCTGTACTGACCACACAGCCCCACAGCATGATGGAACCACCACCAAATTTTACTGTAGGTAGCAAGTGTTTTTCTTGGAGTGCTGTGGTCTTTTTCCTCCATGCATAACGGCCCTTGTTATGCCCAAATAACACAGCACCTTATTCCAAAATGAAGCTGGCTTGTCCAAATGTGCTTTAGCATACCTCAAGCGGCTCTGTTTGTGATGTGGGCGGAGAAAAGGCTTCCTCTGCATCACTCTCCCATACAGCATCTCCTTGTGTAAAGTGGGCCGAATAGTTGAACGATGCACAGTGACTCCATCAGCAGCAAGATCATGTTGTAGGTCTTTGGTGCTGGTCTGTGGGTTGACTCTGACTGTTCTCAACATCCTTCACTTCTGTTTATTCAAGATTTTTCTTGGTCTGATAGATAGATAGATCCATCTATCAGACCAAGAAAAATCTTGAATAAACAGAAGTTTATTCAAGATTTTTCTTGGTCTGCCACTTCAATCCTTGACTTGAACTGTGCCTGTGGTCTTCCATTTTTCTCACATGTTTCTCACAGTGGAGACTGAAAGCTGAAATCTCTGAGATAGCTTTCTGTATCCTTCCCCTAAACCATCACGGGGAACAATCTTTGTTTTCAGGTCATTTGAAAGTCGTTTTGAGACTCCCATGCTGCGACTCTTCAGAGAAGATGCAAAAAGGGGAAAAACTTACAATTGCCCCCCTTAAATACCCTTTCTCATAATTGGAGTCACCTGTGTATGGAGGTCAAGGGTCACTGAACTTACCAAACCAAATTTGAGTTCCAATAATTAGTTCTAAAGGTTTTGAAATCAATAAAATGACAACAGTGCCCAAATTTATGCACCTGCCTACTTTTGTTTAACCAATTATTGCACACTTTCTGTAAATCATATAAACTTCATTTCACCTCTCAAATATCACTGTGTTTGTCCCCTATATGATATTTAATGGAATTTTTTTCTCCAAACAAATCAATGCTTTATAAAGGTAAATCAGGAAAATTAACAACGCTGCCCAAACTTTCGCACCCCACTGTAATACACCATGTGGGTAGTGTAAAACAACCTAGCGCTAAGTTTTTACTTTTTCCAACAGGGACCATTTAGCCAGCAACTCTTAACACATACAATGTATTCTGAAAGTATTCTGAGACTTTTTGCACACTATTAGTGTTATGGATTTATTATGAATGGACATTTTACCTATTAATTTTCACTTAATTACCACCAATGATGAAGTGGAAAAAAATGTTAAGGGTTTTTTGAAAAGAAATTTAAAAATCCCTTGTTCACAAAAGTATTCAAATCCTTCATTCAATACTTTGTAAAAGCCCCTTTGGCAGCAGTTACAGCTACATGTCTTCTTGGGTACATCTCTACAACGTCTGTGGACACCTAGATTCAGGCAGTTTATCCCATTCTTTATGGCACATCATTGATCACATTGGATGGTAAGCAAGGGCCATCTTCATGTATCTCCATAGCTGTTTAAAAAAGCTAATTAAAATTGCAACAAGTGGACCCAATTTATTTATATGGAGTAATTAATACAAACAAACTGCACTTGACCACAATTTGGAGTACCAAAGTAAAGGAACTGAATACTTGTAAGTAAGGGATTGCAGTTTTGATTGTAATAAATTTCCTTGTCATTATGGATATCATTTTATACATATGTATATATAAACACAAAAACAAGAAAAGTCACATACTTGTGACTGATTACTTTGTAAATGCACTTTGTTTGTTTATGTACCAAGTGAATTGAGAAGTAGCAATCCCAGTCTTTCTCTCTCTCCTTGTATGGATGGACATGCAATATATCCCTCCTCCCCTCGCAGAAAGGTTTCAGCATACTTAAGAGATTAAATATATATATTAATTTGAATTGTCAATTTAGCAAAATGACTTGTTAGAATATATATAGTACTATTAGAAATTCCACAGCAGTAGTTCTGACAAAATTTGACCAAATTTTTTTTTGCATGTTTTGTAAAAATTTGACAATTAAAAAATAACAATACATTACCACAGCTGTGAAAACACCACAGGAAATACTGTCATCCTGAAGAGCTTGATTCCTTCTTGACCTTTTCCATGGTCCCTGGCAGGTTTTTGCTCCAGCAAACGTGCTGGGATAAAGATTTATGTAAAGGACATGTATGAATAAAACTTTATTGAACTACAGTTGATGTAGAAAATCCTTGTACATACCTCCAATTTTCTGCTATTTTATAATACTGCTTATCCTGTTCCCCAAGTGAATTAAGGTAAGTCATACTCTGATCCACAATGTTGCAGTGCTAGACAAAAAATAATACCAAAATCACTATTCTTGACTAAAGAATGTCCGTGAGTGACTTACAAATAATGTCCAATGGTTACCACCCTCCAAATAGGGACCAACAACCTCTTGTGCACTTGCAAAGATGTTTCTCTTAATAGAGGAGAAAAAAAAAATCTTAAATGACTGTGTTAATGATCTCTTCAAGCCATCATGATCAAAATAATAACTATACTGAAGAAAGGTATAGGCCAATGAAAGGTTTGTCAGGTAATTCTTACCTTGATAAAATAATGGCTCCTTACCCTTGCTCTCCCATCAAGAATATCGGTCAGAGTATGAGTATTAATTGCCACTACTCCTGGTCGTCTCTAGATGAAAAAAAAAAATACAGGGGGTAAGGCAGAATGTTTTTAAAGAATTATTTGAGTACTACAAAACAAATGTGTCTTGGGATAGAAGGTAGACAACACACTTCCTGGAGTGTTACACTTTTGTATGGCAAGCTTTTGTGCTATTCAAACAGACACATTCTTATTCAAGCTCATTACAAAACCAAGGTCTCTCTGAATTATACATTTAAGTGGGGTTGGGTGATATAACAGGACTATATGTGCTTTCATTGGAATGAAACATGCAGTTAATTAACATTTTTTAAGTACTAAAAAAAAAAGTTATTTGAAGACATAACTAAAGAAAAGGATTAACAGTTTAGTGTAAAATATGGTTTTCAATGTAATTTTTAGGGACTCATTTTGGGAAAATGTCACACTATTTCCTTAAATATGTTATAACGCAACCAATATGTTATATGTGAGAACAAATGTTAAGGTGTTATATATATATATATATATATATATATATATATATATATATGATAGCTGGTATGACCTTAGACATCATAAGAATTTATGGTCTAAGTACTTTGCAGAGGCTAAATGTATCACAAAAAATCGTCAATGCATCATTTTATTTATGCCGTCTAAAGCAACTACATAGGTTAAACACCAAAGTTTTTAAGCAGCGAGCACCAATCATAATTTTGCTTTAGCGCTCCTCCTGCATCCCAGGTCTAGTGTCATTTGAAAGTTGACAACAACAATCATAAGTTTTCAAATTCTGTACTATTCTCTACTATTGCCAGCATTCCTTTAATAAGAGAAACTTACAATCTATGTAGGAGTTTAACAGGCTACTAGCAGAGAAAAATATGCAAATATAGGTAGTTTACACCTCTGTTCCCTGCCCCAAGATGAGCATTACACTTAAAACAGTAGCATAAATCTAAACTTTAGGAAGCATTACAGGTGACAGAAGTAGTGCTTGCGCCCCAGGAGCAGCTTTATGCTATATACAGTAGACTAATAATAGCCTTATGATACCACAAGACCTGGGGAGCTGTTATCCTGCCCCAAGAGAAGCAATGTACAGTACATACACGTGAGACACACACCCATATTATATTTACAGTATGTACAGTGTCTGCCCAAAGAACAGCAATAACCTATGTACAGTACATTAAACACTGGAAATCATCATGCCTGTAGTGCATTTCTCCTGCTGTAAGAGCATAACTAGACTACACAGCCCATTTCTCCTGCCTTAAGAGCAGAACTACACTACACAGTGTAGTGCATTTCTCCTGCCCTAAGAGCAGAACAAGACTACACAGTGCATTCATCCTGCCTTAAGAGCAGAACTACACCACACAGTGTATTTCTCCTGCCTTAAGGGCATAACTACACTACACAGTGCAATTCTCCTGGGTTAAAAGCAGAACTAGACTACACAGAGCAATTCTCCTGCCTTAAGAGCAGAACTATACTACACAATGTAGTGCATTTCTCCAGGCTTAAGGGCAGAACAAGACTATACATAACATTCCTCTTGCCTTAGGAGCCGAACTAGACTACACAGAGCATTTCTCCTGCCTTAAAAGTAGATCTACACTATACAGCACATTTCCCCTGCCTTAAGAGCAGAAGTAGTCTACACAGTTTACGGTTTCATTGCCCTCAGAGTAGTTCCAAAGTAGCTCTGCTCAAAAGACCAAAACTGTGTAGTAATATACGGGCTAATGAGCGAGCTATCATGGCTATGCTGCAGTGCAATGAATTTAGCTAAATACAAACAGCTCGCTCCCAAATTATGTAAGGCTGCTAAGCATGCTTATGCAAAAAAACCAAACAGCTAACAGCTTTTGACTGCCATTATAAACAGCTAATCTAGCTAGCCAGCCAAGTTCTCAAATGCAGGCTTTACTTGTTGGTTCCATACCAAATCAAGCTAGCTAGGCTGTATAAGTCTTTAAATTTTGCTGGCAAACTGACATAATTCTAATTGCTAGCTGACATCGACTGAAATGACTGTTAGCTTTGACGTTAAGCAGCTAACTCCGCTAGCTAGCTTAATAAAGGTGCACTTAACTGTGTGCAAGCTAGCTCAACCAGATAAAACCACATTATAAATAAATATGACATAAAAATCAAAGTGCTTACCTTTGCCAAAGGTTTGTTCCAAATTTCTCAGCTGCACAGCCACAGTGTCCCACTGCTGGAGATGGTATTATTTTTCGGGTTTTTTTTAGCCCCGACCATTTTTCCATCCCGCCTCCTCTGCAATTTGATTGGTTCAGAGAGATAACCAATCATTTTTCATATAGCCCTCAGAATATTATAGAGCAAGTAAACCTCCCATCTGCGTCTGGGAAGTGTCCTGAGGCAAATTCCCCTGAGAAACCCTGACAGAACCCCCCTCCCGACGGGCGGCTCCCAACGCCAAAGAACCAGGCCCCCGAGGCCTTCCCGCTGGCCGATCAGAATGAGCCCGGTGGAAATCAGTGAGGAGTGAGGGGTCCAGGATGTCCCCTGAATTAACCCACAACTACTCCTCTTGTCGATATTCCTCCCAGTCAATGAGATACTGGAGCCGGGGGCTACGCCGACGAGAGTCCAATACTTCCCTGACTACGTAGGCAGGCTGTCCTTCAATGTCCAGAGGTGGGGGAGGTTCAGGAGGCACGAGGGAAGAGTCTGTAACCACGACAGGTTTCAGAAGTGAAACATGAAAAGTAGGTGATATTCTGTAGCTAGGGGGTAACTGAAGTCTATAAGAAACAGGGTTGACCTGTCTAATGATTTTAAAGGGACCAATAAACCGTGGACTTAGCTTCTTGCTAGGTAGTCTCAAGCGGATGTCCCGAGTGGAAAGTCACACCCTTTGCCCTGGTCTGTAAACAGGTGCTGGGCGACAGCGCTGGTCAGCGTAGAGCTTCTGTCACCGGACAGCTCTCTGGAGCCTTATGTGTGCTGCCTCCCATGTCTGTTCAGTCCTCCTCATCCATTCATCAACAGCCGGCACTTCCGAAGGTTCCCCAGACCAGGGGAATAAGGGGGGCTGATACCCTAGTACGCACTGAATTAATTAATGAGTTTTGAGCATACTCTGCCCATGGGAGAAACCGACTCCAGTCATGCTGGGAGGAACTACAATAAGATCGGAGGAATCGGCTCATCACCTGATTTAACCGCTCCACCTGTCCATTAGCTTGTGGGTGGAACCCAGAAGCCAAGCTGACTGTGATACCCAACTGTTTGCAAAAAGCTTGCCAAACACGAGAAGTGAATTGGGTACCTCTGTCTGAGACGACCTCCTCTGGCAAGCCGAAGAAGCGAAATACTTCCGCAAAGAGGACCTCTGCGGTCTCCAGTGCTGTGGTGAGCTTCCTTAAGGGAACCAATCAGCAGGCTTTAGAAAACCGGTCTATGATGACCAGAATGGTGGTGTAGCCATGCGATGGGGGCAGGTCGGTGAGGAAACCCAGTGCTAGATGAGACCAGGGTCTGCGTGGCATTTGGTGAGCCTGGCGAAGACCTGCGGGAAGCTGGAAGGGGACTTGGACTGGGCGCAAGTAGTACAGGATTTAACATTGTTAGAGACATCAATGTTCAATGAGGGCCACCGGAATCTGTTCCTTACCAGTGCAGCTGTGCGGTGAATCCCAGGGTGACCAGAGCTGGGTAAGGTGTGAACCCACCACAACAGCTGCTCTCGCATGCTGGAAGGCACATACATCTTATTGTGAGGACAGGATGGTGGTGTGGGGTCTGCAGCTTGAGCTTACTGGATGTCTTCCATTATGGTCCATTGGACTGGAGCAATGATACAAGAGGCAGGGAGGATTGTTTTTTCTGTATCCCTCTCCAAGGGATGAGCATGAAGTCGAGAGAGTGCATCTGCCTTAGCGTTTTTGGACCCAGGGCGATAAGTCATAGTAAATTGGAACCTGGAGAGGAAAAGGGCCCAGCGTGCTTGTCTAGCGTTCAGTCTTTTGGCCGTTTTCACATATTCAAGGTTCCGGTGGTCTGTGAGGATGGTAAATGGATGGAGTGCACCCTCCAACCAGTGTCTCCATTCCTCAAGTGCTGCCTTAACCGCTAGAAGCTCTCGATTCCCTACATCATAGTTCTGCTCAGTTGGGGTAAGCTTGCACAAGGATGGAGTTCAGGAGGCGACCCATGCCTTTGGGACAGAACCGCCCCTATGCCGGTCTCCGATGCATCCACCTCCACAATAAAAGGTTGTGAAGGGTCAGGGTGTCGCAGTATGGGGGCGCTAGTGGACTGACCCTGAAATTTTAAATGAATTGCCTATAAAAATTTGCAAAGCCCAGGAACCTTTGTAGTTCCTGTGCTGTGCACGGTTTGGGCCACTCTAGAATTGCCTGTACTTTATCATCATCCATCTGTACGCCCTGCTCGCTGAGGACATACCCCAGTTAGGAGATCGTGGTCCTGTGGAATTCACATTTCTCTAGCTTAACATACAATTGGTGATCTAAAAGGCAACGGAGGACCTGACGCACGTGGGAGATATGGTCCTCCAGACTTGACGAAAATACTAAAATATCGTCAAGGTAGACAACCACATACTTGTTGAGCACATGTTTTAAAACTTCATTCAAGAAGGCCTAGAACACTGAAGGGGCGTTAACTAATCCATATGACATCACCAGATATTCATAATGACCTGTATTAGTAACAAAGGCAGTCTTCCATTTATCGCACCCTACGAATCCTAACCAGGTTGTACGCACTATGAAGGTCCAACTTTGTGAAGATCTTGCTTTCCTGTTCGATTGCAGCTGGCACTAGGGGCAAGGGATAACGTTTTTTAACTGTAATGGCATTAAGCCCACGGTAATCAATAAAGGGCCGTAATCCCCCATCTTTCTTTTTTATAAAAAAGAAACCAGCTGCTGCAGGGGAAGTAAAGGGGCGAATGTAACCTAACGCTAAGGCCTCTGTGATGTAGGTCTCCATGGCTTGAGACTCTGGGATAAATAGGGGATAGACCTTGCTTCTTGGGGGAGTGGCACCTGGTACCAGGTCAATGGCACAGTCCCAAGGTCTGTGCGGGGGCAAAGTGGCCGCCTTGCTCTTGCTAAAGACCTCAGCTAAATCCCTGTACTCTGGAGGAATATTGATGGAGCTGTTCGTATCGGGACTCTATGCTGGTTGTGAAGCAAGGAAGCGACATACAGTGGGTGTGGCAACTACTACTCCACCGTGTGAGCTCTCCCTGGGACCAGGAAAAAAAGCGGGTTGTGCAAAGCCAGCCAGGGGTATCCTAAAACTAGGGGGACTACTGGGAGCATCTATAAAAAACAAGGAGATGGTTTCGACATGAAACAATCGTATCTGGAGGGTGAGGGAGGAAGTGTGCTCAGTGATGTGTCCGGAACCTATCGGCTGATTATGAATACCTTTAACCTGAAGGGGAATTTTACATGGAAGCAGCGGAATTTCTAACCTAAGAGCTAGGGTCCTATCAATAAAATTACTGGCTGCTCCAGTATCTACAAAGGCTGGTAGGGTGAAGCTGTGACTAGACCAACAAATTCTAGCAGGAAGGAAGAAACGTCTGCTCTCAACCATAGGGGAAATGTGACGCACTCGTACCACGAGGGGAAAACCTACTAGAGGGACAGCTGGATTTTAAGTGACCTGACAATCCAGAATAGAGACACTGTCCATCTTGATACCTGCAGTTTCTCTCTTCCGCAGTGAGTTTGGTCTGGCCAGTCTCCTGTGGTTGGTGTAGCTCAGCGGATAACACCACTACCCACCAAGTAGCCACCACCCCACGTGGGAGACTGGGGTTCGAATCCCAGTAGGGGTGACTATGCTGTGCTATACCAATAAGAGTCCTTGGGCAAGACTCCTAACACTACACTGGCCTACCTGTAATGGTTAACCTTGTAAGTCGCTCTGGATAAGAGCGTCAGCTAAATGCCAGATATGTAAATGTAAATGTAGGTTCCTCCATGAGAGTTACTTGAGGCTGGGTGGGAGTAGCACAGGGCAGAAAATAGCATTTGGACCTAATCAGGTTGTCAAGTTTTATGGACAGTTGCACTAGCTGCGAGAAGATAAGTTGTTCATCCCTACATGCCAACTCAGTGTTGAGAGCTTTGTTGAGACTTTGACGATAGACAGCCTTGAGCTCCTTCTCCTCCCATCCACTCTCAGCTACTAGTGTGCGAAAGGTGAGCGAATGGTCAAGGGCAGAAGAAGAGCCTTGTCATAGCTGTAGCAGTTGTTCACCAGGGTCCTCTCCACGAGCAGAGTGATCAAAAAAAGACCTGAAACTGTTGCTGGAAGGACAAAAAGCTTTGCGTGCTAATGCCCTGAGCTTCCCAAACAGCAGTAGCATCTTACCAGCAAGCAGGGACAGGACAAAAGCAGTCTTTGAAGTGTCTGTGGGAAAGGCCGCAGGAAGGCGACTAAAAACAAGAGAACATTGCAAACACCCTTTGCATAGTCCAGGTGCCCTACGTCGTAGAGACCTGCCAGATCCAGGGTGGGTGAAGCATTCTGTAATGAGGGGAGCTCAGACATAAGATTAGGATCCATGGGCAGGTTTTTAATGGCAAATAGAACAAAACAGGAAAAATGCAAGACACAAAGTATAAAAAAAAAAACCCCACCAAAGTCCAAAAACCACAAAGCTCAGAAGATACTTCAAAAATGATCCAGTCCAAAGCACAAGCAAAACCACAAAACAAGAAGGTCAAAAGGTAATCAGAAGTCCAAAGCACAATCAAAAACCACTGAAAGAGACAGGCAAACACAAACTGCTCTTCAGAGACCAAGCACACCATGAGATGATATTAGTCAATGCTCCACAAACCTAACTTGGATGCAGGTGAGAGGGGCAGGGGTGGAAAATTACTGGAGCATTGACTAAAATTCTGGTGATGCTGACCTCTGGTGGACAGTCTGGGAAGTGTCCTGGGGCAAATTCCCCTGAGAAACCCTGACGGACTGCTGTATGGTAGTACGACTACTTATTGGGATTTTTTGTTGGAAACTTCTTGTAGTACATACTGACAAAGTTGGCACTACATTATCAAAATTACATTTCAACGATGTGATAATGTGTGCACTAATAGGTTGTGATGATGCTGAGTGAGGCCAAGTGTTTGCTGAAAGCTACTTCATTATTTTCAACAGATATTACAAATGAATCTCATTATGGGAGGAATTTAAATTACTAGAAATTTTCAGTGTCTGTATGAGCTGGCCTCACTTGGGGTTGTGGTTTACATCATCACCTGGACGCTTTTACTTCCGGGATATTTTGCAGTTCTACTTATCATTGCCCATTTTCACCACTGCTCTTGGTGCACTTGTGTGTCTTTACAGTCTTTGAATGCCTGAAACTCCTTCCACACTCTGAGCAGTAATACGGTTTCTCTCCTGTATGAATGCGCTGGTGTTGTTGGAGAGAACTCTGTCGATTAAAACACTTTCCGCACTCCGAGCAGTGATACGGCTTCTCTCCTGTGTGAATCCGCTGGTGTCGATTGAGATGACTCTGTACTGTAAAACTTTTACCACACTCTAAGCAATGATATGGCTTCTCCCCCGTGTGAATGCGCTGGTGTTCTTGGAGATGAATCGGTTGATTAAAACTCTTTCCACACTCTGAGCAGTAATACGGTTTCTCTCCTGTGTGAATGCGCTGATGTTGCTGGAGAGAACTTTGACGACTGAAACTCTTTCCACACTCTGAGCAGTAATACGGTTTCTCTCTTACGTGAATGCGCTGGTGTTGTTGGAGATTACTTTGTCGATTGAAACTCGCCCCACATTCTGAACAGTGATATGGTTTCTCCCCTGTATGAATGAGCTGGTGCTGTTGGAGATTGCTCTGATGGGTAAACCACTTTCCACACTCTGTGCAGTAATGAGGTTTCTCTCCTGTGTGAATACGTTGGTGGGTTTTGAGATGACTCTGTTGAGTAAAACTCTTTCCACACTCTGAGCAATGATACGGCTTCTCTCCTGTGTGAATGAGCTGGTGATCTTGGAGATGACTTTGACGTTTAAAACTCCTCCCACACTCTGAGCAGCAGTAGTGATTTCTTTCCTTGTTGCATTTCTGTGTATTTCTGTGAGGTGTGCTCATGTGAAGAGTGGGAGATGATGTTTGCTGAGTATCAGAAATTCTTTTGGACAACATATTCTCACAATTAACCGGATTTAGTAGCTTAACATTCCTCTTGGTGGAACGTACTGATGTTTACCAAAACACATCTGAGCTGTGTCACGATGAAAGGTGTAACTTTGAAAAAGGACCTCAACCGTTTCTGAAAAAAGAAAGAAAAAGAAAATCTTAATGTGCAATGCAACAAAAGTAGTGTGATCCAAATCAGGAGTGGTCCATGTAGATCAACTGTCAGAATGTATACAGAAAGAACAAACCTTAATCTGATGTGAAAAAAAAAGAATCAGTCATCGAAGTGCCCAAACTCCTGAAGCAGACACACAGACCACAAAAGTTTGTGTTGTCACACTGATACTACTGGATTCTTTACTTTACAATATTCTTAAGGAACGAAACTTTTGCTAGTTTAAACAGACTGTTTGATAACATAGGACCAATATGTGTATCATGTCTTTATGAACTGTATAAACATGTCACTATAAATGTTATACTCCAGTATTATAATCCAGCTCTACTTTGTGTGTCAGACTTGATTATTAGATTGAGACTGCTCGGTCATATATAAACAAACATACAGTAAGAATTCAGATCTCATAATATGGTCTTATTCTATGTTCAGAGCCTGAGAATAAACAAGGTACCTTTTATTATAAGCTGTTTGTAATAATCTATTAAACTGATTATGAATTTGTGTGGATCAACAGTCGGGTAGCCCAAATCCATTTTCCTAGCAAACATGTTCAACATGCAATCCCTCTCATAATTGTACTGCACGTTCTGAATTGGCAAATTAATTAAATATGCTATTATAAATAATGCTATTGCAGCATTTTAATGAGAACCGGAAAATTTAAGCCTCGTCCTCTTTCTACAACATATCAGTCACCATTTCAGTCAACATTCATTACAGATACTGAATAAAGGATCATCTCTACAGTTAGTCTGAAAATGAAGGGATGGACTTTAATAGAAGAATAAAAGACAAACCTACAACCACAAAGTCTTCATCTAAAGAACATGATGTGATTGATGCATCTGGAACTCAGAATCAGAATCAATCTGCTCTGTTTATCAAACCCAACTAGGAAAACATTCCTGACCACATATTCTGGTCCAACAGCAGCAGCAGCTCCCATTACACAGCTCTGGTCTGAATGAAGCTGCTTCTGTGTGTCTAATCTATTTAAACCCATCCGATCTTATTCTCAACACTGAGATGTGTCTCCAGCTGTGTGTCTCAGAGTGAATGAAGAACAGTGAGTGTTAAAGTGTCGGACAGCTTCCTACCTTCAATAGTTCAGCTCTGATTTCTGGTCCTCCAACAACAGTGTCTGAGCGCGGAGGAGGCGTGGAGAGCTGACTACAAAACGAACTTCTGCTTCTCCACTTTAGTGCAGTGGGAGAATATTATATTTAAGGAATTAGCGCCACCACCTGGCCTGGAACAATCATTATTTTAAATCGCACCCGTTTTCAGCCAAGTCCTGCCTGCAGGGCTCTGATTGGGCAACAGTAGATGAAAGAATCCCGAGAGGATTCAGAAATTACAATGACGTCATATGTGATCCTAAGTTTTATGTAGTATCAGAATTCAGATTAGAAAAACACAACTTTAAAGTACAATATGCAGAAATATCTTTATATTTGGTACGGTCTCATCTGTTCAGGAGGATGCAAGTTGCATAGGTCTACGTCAGTTCACCCACCTCAAAAAGAAGTGTTAAAACAATGTTCCTGTAACGTCCCTCATAATACATTTTACACTACACTACATTATACTCACTCACTCTCTCTCTCTCTCTCTCTCTCTCTCTCTCTCTTATATATATATATATATATATATAAAATTACATACACATATTGAAATATCTTTCCAAATCTATTACAATGCAGACTTTAATTGATTTAGGGACAAAACCAGCTTAATGTTCATCACGTATATCAAATCAGCAAGCGACTCAGGGGGACAGAGGCCTTGAACATTCTCAAAAGGTCCCATTTTATCCAGTTCTATGAATGGGCATATGCAGTTCTAATTCAAGTTTCATCAAACCTTGTCATATCAGGTTATAGCACCCTTCTAAAATAATGATCACGCTCCAAGGGTCACCAAAAACATCAGTGTGACTTTTGAAAAGGTTGATGGAAACTTCATGAAAAGTAGGAGTTGTAGTCTGCTTTGTATGCAACTACATTATATGCAGCCTGTTGGTATGCGTAGGCCACACTGAGGAAAGATCACCACCACATTACTCAGGTAGCTTGGTGTACTGCAGTCCTGCAGGTGTACTCTTCTGTTTCCTTTACAACGCTGTTCAGTTGCATGTAGCACAGCAAAAACATGGGGCCCAGAACCCAAAATATTCAACATGAACGTTTAGAGTAACAACGACTTGACAAAAAATGTCTATTTGTTCAAATTGCTTGCCGATAGATTTGCATGTTTGGGGTTTGAATTAAGCACAGAGCAAGCATGACAAACACTATATCCATCCACTTAAACAGAGATGCCCTCGTCACGCTTACTGTCATATCTGTAAAACCACCAATCAAAATCATGGCTTTGTCACTTTTAGATTATCATTGTTCATTCCCACCACTGCTGCTCTGTGAAGGTGCTGGTGTTTGCTTAGATGACTCCGATGATTAAAACACTTTCCACAGTCTGAGCAGAGATAGGGTTTCTCTCCTGTGTGAATGCGCTTGTGCTGATGGAGAGTACTCTGACGATTGAAACTCTTCCCACACTCTGAGCACTGATACGGCTTCTCTCCTGTGTGAATGAGCTGGTGTTGCTGGAGAGAGCTCTGACGACTAAAACTCTTCCCACACTCTGAGCACTGATACGGCTTCTCCCCTGTGTGAATGAGCTGATGTTGTTGGAGATTACCCTGCTGAGTAAAACTCTTTCCACACTCTAAGCAGTGATACGGCTTCTCTCCTGTGTGAATGAGCTGGTGTTGATGGAGAAAACTCTGACGACTAAAACTCTTCCCACACTCGGAGCACTGATAAGGCTTCTCTCCTGTGTGAATGAGCTGATGTTGTTGGAGAGTGCTCTGCTGAGTAAAACTCTTTCCACACTCTGAGCAGTGATACGGCTTCTCTCCTGTGTGAATGCGCTGGTGCTTTTTGAGATGACTGTGGTGAGTAAAATTTTTCCCACAAGCTGTGCAGTAATACGGCTTCTCTCCTGTGTGAATGCGCTGGTGTTCCTGGAGATTAATCTGCCGTCTAAAACTCTTCCCACAATCCGAGCAGTGATAAGGCCTCTCCCCTGTGTGAACGAGCTGATGTCGTTGGAGATTAATCTGCTGAGTAAAACTCTTCCCACAATCCGAGCAGTGATACGGCTTCTCTTGTTTGTGAATGCGCTGGTGCCGATTGAAGTTATTCAGTCGATTAAAACTCTTTCCACACTCTGAGCAGTGATAAGGCTTCTCTTCTGTGTGAATGCGCTGGTGAGTTTTTAGAGCACTCCCATGAGTAAAACTATTTCCACAGTCTGAACAGTAATACGGCTTCTCTCCGGTGTGAATACGCTGGTGTTGAAGTAGATTGCTCTGTCGATAAAAGCTCCTACCACACTCTGTGCAGTCATACGGCTTTACTCCGGTGTGAATGCGCTGGTGTGTTTTGAGATTACTCAGACGACTGAAACTGTTCCCACACTCTGAGCAGTCATACGGCTTCTTTCCGGGGTGAATGCGCTGGTGTCTTCCGGGTGACGCATCCTTATAGTTCACTTGTTTCAGCATCTTTGCATTCCTCTTCAGGGACAAACATTCAAGCTGGGTAGGAAAGTGCAGAGAAGACTTGAAACAGGTCATCATTCGTTTCTGGAAGAAGAAAAAAAAAATCTAAGCCCAATGTGCAATCAGTCATAAACACGTCACCTATACCAGCTGGCAGAAAATGTCATCAGGTGTGAGGTCAGGGCGACAGGACGGTAGTCATTTAGCGCTACTGGTTGCCTCTTTTTGGGGACAGGAACCACACAAAAAGCTTTCCACCTGATTGGGACCTTTCCTTGAGCTCAGGTTGAAGATGTGCTGAATGATTCCAGCTACCTAGCACGCAGTTTTAAAACTCGGTTTAACTTATTCACCCATTCATAACTGCCCTCAATTGTTACATCAGTGCTGCGTAGTTTGATCCAGGTTTTAATGGCATATAAAAAGATTTATTTGTCTCAGAGTGAATGAAGAACAGTGAGTGTTAAAGTGTCGGACAGCGTCCTACCTTCAATAGTTCAGCTCTGGTTTCTGGTCCTCCAAGAACACTGTATGATCGCGGAGGACTGCTGACCATAACACGATCTCCTGCTTCTCCACTTTAGTGCAGTTGGAGAAGGTCATAGTTAGAGAAATAGCGACACCGCCTGGCCTGGAGCGGCTTCACGGTGGAGTCACGCGGTCACGGAAACAGGTTGATATTTTAAATTCCACTCGTATTCGGTCATGGCCATCCTCTAGTGCTCTGATCAGGTGACAGGAAAAGCTCAAATTCAAAAGAGTGGAAACGAGCACAATTAATAAAATCTGCTTTCTAAGGTTGGCACCCTGCTGACTGTAAAAATATTTTTAATGCACAAATGTTTTCATTTAAAAAAATAAAGTAATATTACACCTGTAAGAAAGAAAAGATTGGTCATGATAAATAATTTTGTTGAAAATGTTGCTAAATGCTGATATCAGAGATCCATGCTCCAGTCCAGTAAGAGGCGCTAATGCAGCGCATAACAGGTTTGCTAACTGCCAAGAAGCCACAAAACGTAGAAGGAGAAAAAGACCGTGTTGTGGGCAGCTGTACACACCACCGGACTCAGACAGTGAGGACCAGAGCTGAACTATTGAAGGTAGGAAGCTGTCCGACACTCCTTGTTCTTCATTCACTCTGAGACAAACAGCTGGAGACACATCTGAGTTCTGAGAATAAGATCGGATGGATTTAAATAGATTAGACACACAGAAGCAGCTTCATTCAGACCGGAGCTGAGTAATGAGAGCTGCTGCAGCAAACCTACAAAAACCACATATAGCAAAATTCATATTTAGGTTCAGATGATACAGCAAGGTTTAGAGGAATACATACAAAAGAAAAAATGTTTGTGTTTGGAATTATTTTGTTGACAACAGGACAAATTAATGGTAATTTTCTAATAATGTCAATCATTTTTGCTATGAAGCGATGCTATGGAGTGTCCAATATTGGCATGACAAGATGACTTCAGTGGTCTGTTTGCATGTTTAAAAAGTTTGGATGTATAGGTGGTTATCTTTTTCACATCAAATGATCACATCCTTTCTACGTTCTGTTGGTGCCCTCAATATTGATTGCATATTGATATTTATTTATTTATTTATTTATTTATTTATTTATTTATTTTTACTCTCTCCAGATCTGAAAGATGTCCTGCTTCAAGTAGTCTTTGCACTTTCCTACCCAGTTTAAAGGTGCTTCTGAAAACACATCAGGGTATTCCACCAAGAGGAATGTTAAGCTCCTGAAAAGGTGAAGTAACAGAATATGGCCTCCATAAGGCATTCTGGCACTCAGCAAACATTATCTAGTTCCCACGACATGGGCATATCTCAGAGACAATCCCAGAAACACAGCAAGGAGAGAAACCACTACTGCTCAGAGTGTGGGAGAAGTTTTACTCATCAGTGTTATCTCAAAATACACCAGCGCATTCACACAGGAGAAAAGCCGTATCAGTGCTCAGAGTGTGGGAAGAGTTTTACTCAACAAAACACTCTTCAAAAACACCAGCGCATTCACACTGGTGAGAAGCCGTTTCACTGCTCTGAGTGTGGGAAGTGTTTTACTCAGCAGAGTAATCTCCAACAACACCAGCTTATTCACACTGGTAAGAAGGCGTTTCACTGCTCAGAGTGTGGAAAGAGTTTTACTCAAAAGGGTAATCTCCAGAAACATCAGTTCATTCACACAGGAGAAAAGCCCTTCCAATGCTCAGGGTGTGGAAAGAGTTTTACTCATCAGAGTCATCTCCAACGACATGAACTCATTCATAGAGAAGAGAAGCCGTATCACTGCTCAGAGTGTGGGAAGAGTTTTACTCAGCAGTGTAATCTCCAAGAACACCAGCGCATTCACACAGGACAGAAGCCGTATCACTGCTCAGAGTGCGGAAAGAGTTTTACCCAACAAAATATTCTTCAAAAACACCAGCGCATTCACACAGGAGAAAGACCGTATCACTGCTCAGAGTGTGGGAAGAGTTTTACTCAACAGAGTAATCTCCAAACACACCAGCGCATTCACACAGGAGAGAAGCCGTATCACTGCTCAGAGTGTGGGAAGAGCTTCACTCAACAAAACACTCTTCAAAAACACCAGCGCATTCACACCGGAGATAAGCCGTATTACTGCTCTGAGTGCGGGAAGAGTTTTACTCAGCAGAGTACTCTCCAACAACACCAGCTCATTCACACTGGTGAGAAGCCGTTTCACTGCTCCGAGTGTGGGAAAAGTTTTACTCAGCAGAGTAATCTCCAAACACACCAGCGCATTCACACAGGTGAAAAGCCGTATCACTGCTTCGAGTGTGGGAAGAGTTTTACTCAGCAGAGTACTCTCCAACAACACCAGCGTATTCACACATGATAGAATCCATATCACTGCTAAGAGTGTCGGTAGAGTTTCAGGCAAGTGCACCAAGAGCAGTGGTGAGAACGTCCCCAGGATGTTCTGAGAGTAAAGATGTCCAGGGAATGGTGCTTCCAGCCTGGATTTTCAAATGTTGTAGGTGAAGAATCCATCCACTGTAAAAACATGAACGAGTGAAATAATAATATAGGTTCCCCTGCTGGTTAAACCTACTAGTTTGCACATGTCAGATAAACATACAGGCCACACTATTTTTCTGAACTCTCCAGGATGATTCTTGAACCAATAGTGGACTTCTTGGGCCTGATGGCATAGTGGAATATCTTTCTTGAAAATCCCATCCTTGTGGGGTACATGAAGTACATGAAGGGTTGCAAGTCGTCACCAGTTAGTGAGGTGGACCAGTGGACCCACCCCATGCCATAAGAACACACCCCGCACTGGTGGGGGACCACCACCAATTTGTTGACACCGGCAGTCTGCGTTTTCTCACTATTAGCCTAAAACAATTGGTATTGTGACTCATAGGATCACGCCACATGCTGCTAGTCCTCTAGGATCTAGTTAGGAATCTCAAAGGCTAAGATGACACTGTATTTAGTGTTGTAAAGTTAGAGAGATTTAGCTATCCTCTGAGATTGTGGTCTTCAGTGTACATCTCAGTGTTGTCTACAAAGTGGGCTGAAATTTCTTTTGTTGTAATGTAAAACCTTGTATGCGTTATCACTATGCTAAGTCTAGGAATAGAACAGTATGGCTTTCGGAGTGGCTAACCCATCTGTTAGCACATTTGCGGGACAGAAACTGTGGGAGCGTGGCACTCTGATAAATAACAGTGTGTGCAGTTGCACACAAACAAAGTTGCTCTTCAGTTTTGTTTTGACCTTCTTTACATTACCAGCACCAGCAGTGACATAACACTTTTCACTTTTCAATCATCCGTCAATGGACAGTTGCTTGGTAACTCATCAGACATAACAAATGATCATTAATCTCTATAAAGTCGTTTAGTTCTGGATGTTCTTGTAATGCAGCATCAAATGGTGTTGACTGTTGATGTACTTTGTTATGCACGAAGAAAGAATGTTTTTTGAAACGGGCACTGTAAGAAGTTCATGACCAGTTGTAATTTGTCCTACCAGATATTGAAGAGTGAAAGGTGTTCATATGGGGATGTACAAGTCCTTGGGCCTCACTGAGGGTGGTTCTTGCTGACTTCATTAGTGTGGACACGATGGACCCTATTGTGGTTGACTGAATCTCACCAGTGACATTGTGCTTCCATCCCAAGTCTGCTTTGTAATGCTTAAGTTTAGATGATGAATCAAGGTGTATGCAATTCTGAATATAGATTGTGTAGTTTACATATAATTTGCATTATATAGATTAGTGATTTTTATATAGTTTAGTGAAACAGATACTTTTCCCATTGTATCTATTTTTAATATTTTAATGTCCATGCAAGCTTGAAAACATTTTACCTATTAAATTTTAGAATGTATTATTTTGAGATTCGCTGTGTGGTGTTTTGTTGTTAGCCTTTGGAGTATAGGTCTTTAAAAAATAGGTTTTCATATGTTTACAAATTTTTAGCATTGCTGTGCTGTGGTAAATTAACCAAGACTACTTTAGCTTTACTTTAGGTTCTGAAATCCAGCAAACCTAGTCAGGTTGTCAGGTGTGTCTTGCAATCCAGTTGTTGACCTTAAAACACTACCCAGTGCTTTGTAGATCACCTATGAGCTGCCTCCATTCCCAAATCCGCAGAGGAAAAACAGTAAAAAAATGAATAAATTAATTAAAATGTGCAAACATGTTTAATAATAATATAAATATGACATGAATACATTACCATAAGGCTATTAAAACGATGGCTACTTCAGTAACTTGAAATGTCACGTCATAGCTGTAATCACACCAACAACAACAACAAAAAACATTTACAAAAGTTTAAAATTAGACTATTACTAGTATAACTATTAAAATGCTTTTAAATTGAGTAACTCACCCGCTTAGGACCTCTCCAGTATGCGCTCCTTTTCACTTTTCAGGTCAACCCGCCTAAAATTGTGGCAAGACATTGCCCTGATTTAAGGACAGGAATCCATAACAGGTGGAAAATGGAGAGGTTATACTATTAGCAGTGGGGTGTGTGTGTGTTATGTCTGAGTGTGTGCGTGTGTGTGTGTTATGTCTGAGTGTGTGTGTTGTGTCTGAGTGTGTGTGTGTTATGTCTGTGTGTGTGTTGTTCACCACTTACAGTGGACCATTTCTGGGATTACTGGCACTGCGCAGGTCTACTGAACAGGTGGTGCCATTTCCAAACTGATCTAAACGTCGGCCCATGTTCTTTTCAGCACGAACTGCGCGCAGCGAACACACCTTCGGTTATCTCCCGGTAAGGCTGATAGTTAAACTCTAACCATCGGTGATTAGAGCCCAGAGGTTATCTATTAATCTGGCTGATCACACCGATCAGACCTCATTTAATAAGATACAGTATACATGCACACAGTTATTAAATTATATACACGGAGGAGCTGAATGGATTAATGACACAAATAAGTGTTGTCGTAATTGTAATTCCCCCCCCAAATCCTGTAGTAGCGTTTGTACTTAAAATATTTGGATGGGCGTTCTGGTCACTTCCGGCATGCTAAAATAAATCCTAAATTACTCTTTACCCCTCCACCTTTACATATACAAATAACTTCTCCTGAATCCTGATATCTGCAGTCTGCTGTCCAGTAAGGGGCGCTAATGCACCATATTACAAGTTTGCCAACCGCCAAGAACCCTGAAGAAGTAGAGACGGAAGTCGATAGTGTTGTGGTCAGCAGTCCGAACCTTCTGTGCGCTCAGACAGTGTTGTTGGAGGACCAGAAACCAGAGCTGAACTATTGAAGGTAAGAAGCTGTCCGACACTTTAACACTCATTGTTCTTCATTCACTCTGAGACACACAGCTGGAGACACATCTGAGTTCTGAGAATTAGATCGGATGGGTTTAAATAGATTAGACACTCAGAATCAGCTTCATTCAGACCAGAGCTGAGTAATGGGAGCTGCTGCTGCTGGACCAGAATATGTTTTCTTAGTTGGGTTTGATAAACAGAGCAGTTTGATTCTGATTTATTTACCAAGTTAGTTCCAGATACATCAAATACCCATTCTTTATATCAAGACTTCAGTGACGTTGCGTCGACGTTAGCTCATAGGTGAGCCACAAAGCGCTGGCTAGTGTTTAAGGTCAACAGCTGTATTGCAAGGCAGATTTCGACACACCTGACAAGCCCTGGGTTTGTTTGATTTCAGAACCTAAAGTTAAGTAAAGCTTAAGTAGTGTTGGGTCATTTAAACATATGAAAATCTTTTTTTTTTTTAAAGAAATATACCTCAACGGCTAAAAACAAAACACCACAACCTGAATCTTCAAATAACAGATTCTAAAATTTATTAGGTAAAATGTTCTTTCAAGATTGCATGGATATTAAAAATCAACATTTAAAATAATAAAACAGATACAATGGAAAAAAGTATCGTATGTTTCCCTAAACTATATAAAATCACTAATCTATATAATGCAGATTATATGTAAACTACACAATCTATATTCAAAATTGCATACACCTTGATTCATCAGCTAATAATAAGCATTACAATGCAGACTTGGGATTGGAGCACAATGTCAGTGGTGAGATTCAGTCAAGAACAATAGGGTCCATCATGTCCACGCTAACGAAGTCAGCAAAAAAGTGGGGGTGGGGCAGCCTCTCTCACACCTAGATCCAAAGTAATGGAAGTAGATGAAAGAATGATTCCATTATGAGCCGGGCAGCATTGACATTTTTGCAGCACAACATCCAGCTGCTGAAGTCTGACCCTATCAGAGTGCCAACATGCCTGATTTCAGATTTTAAGTAAAGCTGGTTCTAACTAAAGACAGAGGTCTATGGTTCTGTGTGGACTTCTCTCAATTTAATCTAGTGTCAGCTTTTGACCCATGACCTATTCTAGGATGCTATTAACTGGTAGAGAGCCCGGGGCGGGGGCAGAGTACCTGACAATACTTGGCATGTGCATACAGTATTGGCAGGTCCCACTGATGTCATGCCACAATGGAACTGTGGCGTGTTCGCACGCATGCTTATACCACTTATTTGACGACGTTGTTCCAATGGCTAATGGATGAGGTGCTGTGCAGCAATGTAGAACGTCTTCATTTACAGTGCGACCTGGGCCGACCGTGTACAACATGTGGGAATGGTGCTACAGAGAATTGCAGTTACTGGGTTGACGGCTAGTCCAGGCAAGTGTTATCTGGCAAGGGGCAAAGTTGAAGTGGTCAAGAAGTGCAATGCACTAGTATCATAGGTTCATAACAAACTTCTCCAGCAGACCAGCAATGCTGATGTACCTGGTGAAGAAGGATAGTTCTTACAGGGCAAAATGGACTGAGAAATGACAGTTCTGCACAGTCTCTGATAAGCCCTTCCTCATGTAGATGATGGACTAAAAGCGGAAGTCAGTTCTCTACATTGGCAGGAAGTTGTTTTCAAAGGAGCTAAACTATTCCAACATGGAAAAGGAAGAGCTGTAGGATAGAAAACCTGGAAAAAGAAAAGAATGATAATAGTTAATAAAGTTAATAAATGTGTATACTTACTGGTAAAGGCATTAACGCTACAGCCACTGACCCTTGTATAAAAAGTTCACAGTACTAGCATTTAGATGCTGTATTAATCATGGATTTGGGTTCCATTTTATTTAATTTTTTGTCATTTTTGTAAAGTCAGCTTTCATCTTTATTGTATTACAGCACTGAAGGCAACTCAAGTCATGTCATGTACTGATAGAACTGTAGAACTGCATATTAATGCTCTTTAGTCCAGTTGACATTTGTTTTACTTTTAAAATTCTATATTTGTTTTTTCTTTTTTTTAAACTTTTCATTAATAAAACTGAACACATTGAACTTACATGGAAGTGTCTTTTGGTCTCCGGAGCGTTTGTCCTGAATCTCCTTTCTTGACACATACCACACATAAATCTATAGGCTCCCCTGGTTTAGACCATCTTCCAGGAGGGGACTTTACTACAAATGGCAATGAGGGAAAGTGGAAAACATGGCCATTAATAATGCCTCCATCCAGGTCTTAACATTTTCAAATGGGAAGGTGTGTGACACACCGAACTTAAAATCAAGGGTAGTGCTTGAGAGTCCAGTACTGACAGCGTGGCTACAGTGGTTTATGTGGTTATTTTTAAGTTTAAGTGTTTAGCATTTTCAATTCATATTGAAGTTTATGCTTTCTCTTTTCTGTTGATGTAATTGTGCATTCATGATTGATTGGAAGTTGAATAGATAATTTTCTATTTTGTTTTTTTCAGAAATGAATGATGTCCTGTTTTAGGCTTCCCTATACCTTCCTACCCAGCTTAAACGTCATGACATACCACCAAGAAGAATGTTAAACTACTAAGTTAAATAAAAGAATATGACCTCCAAAAGATGTTCTGGTACTCAGCCAACATCATCGGGTACACACCATATGAAGACATCTCGCAGACCAACACAGAAACAGAGCAAGGAAAGAAATCACCACTGCTCAGTGTGTGGACAGAGTTTCACTCGACAGAGTGCTCTCCAACAACACCAGCGCGTTCACACAAGAGAGAAACCGTGTCGGTGCTCAGAGTGTGGGAAGAGTTTTAATCATCAGAGTCAACTTCAACGACATCAACTCATTCACACAGGAGAGAAGCCTCATTACTGTTCAGAGTGTGGGAGGAGCTTTTCTCAGCAGAGTACTCTCCAACAACACCAGCTCATTCACACCGGAGAGAAGCCGTATTCCTGCTCAGAATGTGGGAAGTGCTTTACTTATCACGGTCATCTCCAAAGGCATCAGCTCATTCACACTGGAGAGAAGCCGCATTATTGCTCAGAGTGTGGGAAGAGCTTTTCCCTGCAGAGTTACCTCCAGGGGCACAAGCGCATTCACACTGGGGAGAAGCCTTATCACTGCTCAGTGTGTGAGAAGAGTTTTACTCAACAAAGTACTCTTCAAAAACACCAGCGGATTCACACAGGACAAAAGCCGTATTACTGTTCAGAGTGTGGGAAGAGTTTTACTCGACAGAGTTGTCTCCAGCAACATCAGCGCATTCACACAGGAGAGAAACCGTATCACTGCTCGATATGTGGGAACAGTTTTGCTCAGCAGAGTACTCTTCAAAAACATCTGCTGATTCACTCAGGACAAAAGCCGTATCACTGCTCAGAGTGTGGAAAAACTTTTACTCAGCAGAGTAATCTCCAACAACACCAGCGCATTCACACAGGAGAGAAACCGTACCACTGCTCAGAGTGTGGGAAGAGTTTCGCTCAGCAGAGTAATCTCCAAAAACACCAGCGAGTTCACGCAGACGAGAAGTCACATTACTGCTGAGATTTTACTGGCAAGTTACGGGCAAGAGTTTCAGGCAAGTGTATTATCAATAATGGTGGAAGCTAGCAATAATGAATTTGCACCTAGCACATTCAGAAGATATCCAGAGAGTGGTGCTTCCAGACCAAATTGTCAAACTGTTTAGTGCAAAATCATCTAATGCTGTTTCTAATACATGACCATTTAAAGTAAAATACATTTTTGGGCTGCTCACCCTCTTGCTCAAACCCATCACTCACACACCTAAAGAGAAGTTGTGGTACTTCTTTTGGTAAGAATATTTAGATTGATTTGTATTATCCGGAGTCTCCAAAGTAAGGAAACACCCATATAAAATTAAAACAGTTTGACGTTGATTCAATTTTAGACAAATGCAATGGGTTTAGGCCATCTTACTGAATTGTATGCTGCCATATTGGATTCAACTTAAGGTTTTCAAACGAGAAGGTAAGTATGACGCATCAAACCGGTAGAGGATTTCACCAGGAAAATAGTGTTGTACTTCATGTAATGTATTCTCATGTGAATACAGTTTTTTTTTTTTTTTTTGTTATTTTGATTGTATTGCAATATATGAAGGATGGTGTTATCCCAAGCAGAACGTGTAGAGATCGTCCTCATTTCTGAGTGATGAACACTTGTCTAATTTTTCAAACACTATTACCCAAACAGGGTGTTTTAGATGAAGCAACAGTAGCAACGGTTCTAGCCTCGTTCAGCAGGAGCCCACACTGTAGCACCTGTCACCTGTCTCTAGAATGTGGCATTAGCCGTGTCTCAACCCTGCAACACCTGACTGAGGATGACCCTGGCCATTGGATAGAATTTGCAGAATGGGTGAAACAACATCATCAGATAAACCCTCATTTTCTGTAGCAGGTGCTGTTTTAGTGATGTAATTTCTTTATGAATGATGACAAATTATGTCAACAAACAGAATCACTGACACTGGTGAGACACAAACCCTCACCGCCAGATGTTGTTTGGTGAAAGTTTAGCGGGAATGGGAGAAAATCATAGCCTTCACGTTCACACATAGTGGACAGCAAATTGAAACACTTTGACATGAGAACATGTGATTTTTGTGCATTGTGATATAAGAAGTACCTGTTTATGACTCATTCCAGACTATTCCACCAGATGTGACCTCTGATGGTACAAGAGATTGAATTCCATGATTCTAGAATTGGGTGAAAGGTGATCATGTGGTGATTTACAAAACCTTGGGCCTCACTGAGAGAAATTGTTGCACTTCATTAGTGTGGGCAGGATCCACACTGCTTTTGTTGACTGAATCTCACTAATAACACTGTGTTCAGTTATGTTATAATCCAAGTCTGCAAAGTTTTTAATGGTGAATCAATAAATTCTGTAAAGCAATTCTGTATATTGTCTCTTTTAAACTGGGAAGAGATCTGTGGGTGTTCTCACCCCCACTTCATTCTCTCTGTCTCTCTCTTTCTCTCTCTATCTATCTCTTTCTCTCTGTCTCTGTCTCTCTCTCTCCTACACACACTCATTTCTCTCCTTTAACATGCTTATTTCTTTCCTCAAGATGGTATTGCCTATGTATGTTATTGTAATCCTGGGGGCAAAACATTTTGTCCTAATAAATTTTATAATGGATTCTTTTAAAATTCACTCTGTGATCTGTATTTAGCTTGTGGGATGTATTTACATTTTCATGTATTTCTAAATTATCATACCATGTTGCGGTAAATTATCCAGCGCTGCATGGGCTTTACCTTTATTTTAAGTTCTTATGGCTAACAAAACCACAGCGTTTGGCAAATTAGAGCGTCGGAGGCGGGTCTTGACTGAATATTAATACGATTTTTTAAAAAAAAGAAAAAAACATAAACAGGAAAAAACAACCCTTCCGCCTGTTTCCGTGACCGCGTGGTTCCTGTGTGAAGCCCTTCGAGGCCTTCAATTAGCCTGGTGGCTAATTCTGTACCTATAACTTTCTGCAACTGCACTAAAATGAAGAAGCAGGAGATTGTGTTGTGGTCAGCAGGCCATGACTCCTCAGTTCACGCTTTCTACCTATCCTATTTCTAGCTGTCAGAAACTTTAACACTCATTGTTCTTCATTGACTCTGAGACACACAGCTGGAGACACATCTGAGTTCTGAGAATAAGATCGGGTGGGTTTAAATAGACACTCAGAAGCAGCTTAATTCAGACCAGAGCTGAGTAATATGAGCTGCTGCTGGTGGACCAGAATATGTGGTTGGTGATGGTTTCCTAGTTGAGTTTGATAAACAGAGCAGATTGATTCTGATTTATTTACCAAGTTAGTTCCAGATACATCAAATACATGTTCTTTAGATCAAGACTTTGTGATTGTTGGTTTATCTGATGTGCTTCTGTGTGCTAATGTTTTCAAGTCAACATCTTAATTTTCAGTCTAACTGTAGAGGTGATCCTTTATGTACATGACTAATAAATTGTCAGTTTGAACACATAAATCAGATCATATCATTTACCTAAAAACAATTTGTACAAGGTTTGTACAAGGACAAGGCTTAAAATTTCTTTCCCTTTTTTTCCACATTGTTCTAGACTTAACTGCTGTTTTCTCATCACATCTGTACAAACACTTCTACCCATCTTGGATAATGTAGAATATCAGTTACTGTTTCTCCATTCATTGCAGATACACCTTCAATATGGCATCACCTCTTTCACACACTGTTTATAAGGGAATGATTGATAAGATCTACTTTAAGTGGAGCAGATACTCATATACATAAAGGGTCATCTCTACAGTTAGTCTGAAAATGAAGGAGCTGACTTGACAACATTAGTATACAAAAGAACAGAAGCACATCAGACAAACCAGCATTCACAAAGTCTTGGAAATCCAGAGAATCTCTGAATGCAAGGAACATAAACCAGAACCAGCAATGGATGGTTGTGATCGTCGAACCTCATATGGCACTTTATTAACAATAACCCCCATAAATCAGGAGTGCAGTCACTGTGTGGTGTCAGTAATAAGCCCCCTTTGAATGAAAGTGAATGATCAATAAGATCTGTTTTATGTCTTCAAACTGACAATGGAGCAGAGAGTCATGAGCATAAAAGATGAATTCAGAAAATTAGCACACAAGGGCAGAAGCTTACTGTTATGTATTATATGTTATTAAGTGTGAGTTTCTGATACTATTTTAAGTTTAACATTATTGTCCCTTAATGTATAGATTTATTATTATTTTTATTCAATGGTTCTATATGTTATTTTGTACATTTTCTATTCAGTGTTTTACATTTTTTTAGTGGAAGTGGCCTTTGTCAATGGCCATAAAAACAATGTGTTTAAAATGATTCATTAAAACACAACATTTTCGTAGATCAAACATAATTTCTCTCTTCAATATATACAGTACATATGTATGTGTGCGTGTGCTTAGGAATAATTTATATGTCGTTCCCAGTACTTGGTCTGTTGGTTCGGTACATGGTTTGAGCAAGAACTTCAACCCAGTAGGGGGCGGTAGATCATGCTGATTTAGAACAGCAACACAACCCAAATACAAAAACCAAACGCAGTGACACGCTGAATTAACACTGATTAACACGAAACCATGTTTCTGCGACGGAGATTCCCCTGTGTTCTGATCCCAAAGACCTGCTGTAGAAGCGACCCACCCCAGTCTCACCCTGACAGAACCTCAGCTCTGGTCTGAATGAAGCTGCTTCTGTGTGTCTAATCTATTTAAACCCATCCGATCTTATTCTCAGAACTCAGATGTTTTCCAGCTGTGTGTCTCAGAGTGAATGAAGAACAGTGAGTGTTAAAGTGTCGGTGTTAAAGTTTCTGGTCCTCCAACAACACTGTCTCAGCGCGGAGGAGGCGGGGGCTGCTAACCACAACACGATCTTCTGTTTCTTCACTTTAGTGCAGTTGGATAAAGCTATTAGTACAGAAGTAGCGCCACCACCTGGCCTGGAGCGACTTCACGCTGGAACCACGTGGTCACGGAAATAGACGGAACGGTCGTTATTTTAAATCCCAGTCGTATTCAGTCAGGCCCCCTACAGCAGGTTATTGTGGGTGTTGTGAAGTGTTAGAGACAGTTGGTCATGTTTTTTTCATGGGAACAGTCACTCAGGGGACAGGAAGTAGTACTCCTAAACATCTAAACCTGACTGCATTATTGACATAGCAGATGACAAAAAGATGGCGCTAGTTTAGCTTTTTGGGTCAAAACACCTAAAATCCAAAGAAGAAGAACGAGGAGTCGCTGAAAGAGTGTGTTGGTCAGGCAGTGTTGTTAGCGGGAAACGAAGCCAGATCCGAACTATTGAAGGTAAGAAGATGTCCGACACTTTAACAATCATTGTTTTTTTATTTATTCTGGAACAAACAGCTGGAGACACATCCGAGTTCTGAGAATACGATCGGATGGGTTTAAATAGATTAGACTCACAGAAGCAGCTTCATTTAGACCAGAGCTGAGTAATGTGAGCTGCTGCTGGTGGACCAGAATATGTGGTTGGGAATGTTTTCTTAGTTTTGTTTGATAAACAGATCAGATCGTTTCCAGTTTATTTATGATTTATTTAGTTAATTAATTGCAGCAATAATGATCTTCATACAGTGGATTTAAATTCCGTTTTTTTTTTTTTTGGTTGCTTCTGTTCTCTATGTTATCAAGTCAGCTCCTTCATTTTCAGTCTGTCTACTGTAGAGATGATCCCTTATGGGCATGACTGTTGAAGGTGTATCTGTAATGAATGTAGAAACAGTAACTGATGTTCTACATTATCCAAGATGGATAGAAGTGTTTGTACAGATGTGGTGAGAAAACAGCAGTTTGTTCTAGAACAATGCGAAGAGCTTCCTGAGTGCTGTGAATGTCTGGGTGGGGGTTGCTGGTCAATGGCTGGTAGATTAAGACCTAGTAGATGTGTGAATGGTGAGTTTTAAAGGTCTGTTTATAGTGGGCGTAATGTGTGAATACACAGCAGAAGGAGATGTATGTAATTGTCCCCTTTACTGACCACACAGTTTGAAAAACACTGTACTAAATCTCGCTACAATAAAACCTTAGCTACAATAAGTTCTGCATTACCTGTAATATTGCCAGTGTTTGGGAAATTAATGGTTAACACCAAGGTAGACAAAACACACCATACTGCATTAGATAAACACTCAGGAAGAGGGTGTATGGGAAGCCAGCTTCAGATCTGTTCACTTATGAACCTTAATACAAGATAACCTATCTGTTTTTGTGATAATAGTTGGTACAACACAGTTCTTGGTTTGAAATGGTTGAAAAGATTAGTGTCTCTGTTGAAGTGTACTCAGCATACAGCATTAAATGTAAAGAGTTCAGAGTTATCCATCTTGGTTTCCCAGCAAGCTACTTTTGCATAGTCTAGTCACAGACGTTGTCCTCCAGAGCATTTGTCCAGCAGCCAACAGCAACACATGTGGCAAAATTTATATTTTGGTTACTTAATGAACTTGTAAGACATTGAAGTCAAGTGGACAACATACATGGAACAAAACATATCAATATTACAATAATTCTGTTAACAGCAAGACCTTATGTTGGTACTTTTTGGATAATGTTGGAGTAATAAAGTTTATTCTACAATTATTAAGTATCTGAATGATATGTGGCTTTTCCACATCAGATTGAAGTTATTTTTTGTTTGGCACTTTTTGTTTCTGAACATTCATAATTTAGATCAGACTATTTCTGCTGCATTGCACACTGAATTTATTTTTTCTTCTTCTTACAGAAGAGAACCATGTCCTGTTTCAACTCCTCTCCTGCCTTTTCCTACTAAGCTTTAACGTGCTTCCACAGACATCAGAATACTTTGCCAAGAGAACTGTTAGGCTGCTGATAAAGGGGAAATATAAAAACATGGCCTCCAGAAGGCATTCTGTTACTCCTCAAATGTCATCTGGTACCCTCCAGTTGAACACATCTCACAGACAAACACAGAAGAGCAACAAGGAGAGAAACCACTATTGCTCAGATTGCGGAAAGAGCTTTACTCAAGGGTGGATTCTCAAAGTACACCAGCGCATTCACACGGGAGAGAAGCCATATCACTGCTCAGAGTGTGGGAAGAGTTTTAAGTATCGGTGTTCTTTTCAACATCATCAGCGCATTCACACAGGAGAAAAGCCTTATCACTGCTCAGAGTGTGGAAAGAGGTTTAGTCATTCCAGTCATTTCAAAGCACACCAGCGTATTCACACAGGAGAGAAGCCGTATTCCTGCTCGGAGTGTGGGAAGACTTTTAATCGATCAACTCACCTTAAAGTACACCAGCTCATTCACACAGGAGAGACGCCGTATCAGTGCTCAGAGTGCGGGAAGGGCTTTAATCGCCAGGCTTCTCTACAGCATCACCAGCTCATTCACACAGGAATTAAACTATATCATTGTTCAGAGTGTGAAAAGAGTTTTAATCATCCTACTTCTCTTAAAAAACACCTGCGCACTCACACCGGAGAAAAGCTGTACCACTGCATAGAGTGTGGGAAGAGTTTTACTCAACATGCTTCTCTCCAAAAACACCGGCGCATTCACACCGGAGAGAAGCCGTATTACTGCTCAGAGTGTGGGAAGAATTTTAATCGTCAGTGTTCTCTCCGAGAACACCAGCGCATTCACACCGGAGAGAAGCCGTATCACTGTTCTGAGTGTGAGAAAAGTTTTAGTCGTCCCGGTCATCTCCAAGAACACCAGCTCATTCACACAGGAGAGAGTCCCTATCAGTGCTCAGAGTGTGAGAAAAGTTTCAGTCGTCTGAAGCGGTTCGAAGAACACCAGCGCATTCACACAGGAGAGAAGCCCTATCAGTGCTCAGAGTGCGGGAAGAGCTTTAGTGCACAAAGTCAACTCCAAAAACACCAGCGCCTTCACACAAGAGAGAAGCTATGTCCCTGCAGAGAGTGTGGGAAGTGTTTTTTAAATTCGAGTTCTCTCCAACGACACCAGCGCATTCATACAGGAGAGAAGCCCTACAACTGCTCAGAGTGTGGCAAGAGTTTTACTGATCAGAGTTCTCTCCAACAACACCAGCGCATTCACACTGGAGAAAAACCATACCACTGCTCAGAGTGTGGGAAGAGCTTCACTCATCACAATAATCTCAAAACACACCAGCGCATTCACACAGGAGAGAAGCCGTATAGCTGCTCCGAGTGTGAGAAGAGTTTTAAACGACTGAGTCATCTCCGACAACACCAGTACACTCACACCGGAGAGAAGCCGTATCACTGCTCAGAATGTGGGAAGAGTTTTCAACGTCCGAGTTATCTTCAAGAACACCAGCGCATTCACAAAGGAGAGAAGCTGTATCAGTGCTCAGAGTGTGGGAAGAGCTTTACTCATTACAATACTCTCAAAACACACCAGCGCCTTCACACAGGAGAGAAGCCGTATCAGTGCTCAGAGTGTGAGAAATCTTTCAGGTCTTCAAGGGCTGTGAAGACACACAAGTGCACTAAGAGCAGTGGTGGAAATGGACAGTAACGAGAGGTTACATCCCCTCTTGTCAGGTTCTTTCTAATACAATGGCATGAGATGAAATTTATTGCTTCAAACATGTGTATGATAGTTAAAGAGTTACACCGTTAGTACCTTAGCATTCGCTGGTAGGACGTTTTTACTTTCTAATTTAGTGTACATACAACGAACAGTGTACAAACTGCAACAACATATTGTCTGACAAACAGTTGACTGTGAGCTTGGCTCCTTTGATCCCTATTTTACTCCTACGATTTGTACAAGTTAACTAGTTAATGCTTGTTACTGTCAATGTGCCACAGTCTTTGTTTTTAACCTTCAGTAAATCTTTTCTGTCTGCCGTATGTTTTGATTGTTCTTGTTGAGAACTGTAACAAAGAAAACCGGATTGAGGTTTAGGTTCTTTGACCAAGGAGTAAGGATGTTGAGAGCTTTGTATGTGAGGATGTTCCACTACATAAAGTATATTTCCCATGGAAGGTTTTGGAGAACGACTGTAATATGGTGATGTGACTGGGTATTAATGAGGAGATCAGCAGCAGAATACTGAAGCATCGGAAATGTGTAAAGTAATGAAGAGATAATGACTGCAAAAATGGAGCTGCAATAATGTCAAGCTTAAATAAAAGTTTCAACAGCAGGCTAGGAAAAAAGCCACACAAGGTTTTAACAAGGGTGCTGACATAAGAATCAAGTTCAGGTGAAGAAGCAGGGATGATACAGAGGCTTTTATCCATAGTGAGGGGAGACAAAACAATGTCATCAATTTATAGAGAAAGGGGTCTAGATTTATTGAAAGGAGATTTAGAACCAATGACATTCCAAGTACTGAACTTTTTTGGCACCCCTTGAGTGACATCAAAAGTTAAGGAACAAACACATCAGACACCCTGGGTCAAAAGGGAATTGCACATCAGCGTGGCATTGACCGTATGGTATTGGTCTACTGTGGGCAGCCTCAAGGGGTGCCACAAAAGTTCAGTACTTGGAATGTCATTGGTTCTAAATCTCCTTTCAATAAATCTAGACCTCTTACTCTATAAATTGAACCACTGGCAATTTGCACCGTGGATAGGGCTGCCCACCGCTCCGGGTAAGTGTGCTCACTGCCCCCTAGTGTGTGTGTTCACTAGTGAGTACACATAGTGGACAGAAAATTGAAACACTTTTGACATGAGAACATGTGATTTTTGTGCATTGTGATATAAGAAGTACTCATTCCAGACTATTCCACCAGATGTGACCTCTGATGGTACAAGAGATTGAATTCCATGATTCTAGAATTGGGTGAAAGGTGATCATGTGGTGATTTACAAAACTTTGGGCCTCACTGAGAGAAATTGTTGCACTTCATTAGTGTGGGCAGGATGCACACTGCTTTTGTTGACTGAATCTCACTAATAACACTGTGTTCAGTTATGTTATAATCCAAGTCTGCAAAGTTTTTAATGGTGAATCAATAAATTCTGTAAAGCAATTCTGTATATTGTCTCTTTTAAACTGGGAGGACATCTGTGGGTGTTCTTACCCCCACTTCATTCTCTCTCTCTCTCTTTCTCTTTCTCTTTCTCTCTCTCTCTCTCTCTCTCTCTCTCTCTCTCTCTCTCTCTCTCTCTCTCTCTCTCTCTCTCTCTCTCTCTCTCTTTCTCTCTCTCTCTTTCTCTCTCTATCTATCTCTCTTTCTCTCTCTCTTTCTCTCTTTCTCTCTCTATCTATCTATCTCTATCTGTCTCTCTCTCTCTCTATCTCTCTCTGTCTCTCTCTGTCTCTCTCTCTCTCTCTCTCTCTCTCTCTGTCTCTTACACACACACACACTCAATTTCTCTCCTTTAACATGATTATTTCTTTCCTCAAGATGGTATTGCCTATGTATGTTATTGTAATCCTGGGGGCAAAACATTTTGTCCTAATAAATTTTATAATGTATTCTTTTAAAATTCACTCTGTGATCTGTATTTAGCTTGTGGGATGTATTTGCATTTTTCATATATTTCTAAATTATCATACCATGTTGCGGTAAATTTTCCAGCGCTGCATGGGCTTTAACTTTATTTTAAGTTCTTATGGCTAACAAAATCACAGCGTTTGGCTAATCAGAGCGTCAGAAGCAGGAGATTGTGTTGTGGTCAGCAGCCCATGACTCCTCAGTCCACACTTTCTACCTATCCTATTTCTAGCTGGTTGATTCTGATTTACTTACCAAGTTAGTTCCAGATGCATCATACACATCAAATACATGTTCTTTAGATCAAGACTTTGTGATTGTTGGTTTATCTGATGTGCTTCTGCGTGCTAATGTTTTCAAGTCAACATCTTCATTTTTAGTCTAACTGTAGAGGTGATCCTTTATGTACATGACTAATCAATTGTCAGTTTGAACACATAAATCAGATCATATCATTTACCTAAAAACAATTTGTACAAGGCTTGTACAAGGACAAGGCTGAAAATTTCTTTCACTTTTTTTGCCAACATAAAATGTTACGAAAGTAACATTTAATTAACTTTCAGTATCAAGCTATGTGGTAAATTATAAAATACATGTTCACTAGAGAACTTGATCCAGACTGTCTGTTGATATACACCAATTTATTAGAATCAATTTAACAAACTATTTAACTACACACAATATTTAACTATTTTAACTACATACAATAAGAACTCAGATTTCACAGTGTGGTACATTGGGGATAACTCAATCTTTGAACATGAAATACTACCAGACTGTGAAATCTGAATTATTACTGTATGTTTGTTTGTATATGATCAAGTACATTTACAGTCGCATATTTATCTTGTGAGCCTATAAATATCACCCATCAGCCTTTATACAGAGCCAAAGGGCGAACTTGGTAGCATATGAACTTGAGTGAAATCCCATTCCTAATCCTATAACAGCTTCAACTCTTCTGGGAAGAGTTATGGGAATTTCTGACCATTCCTTCAGATACACATTGGGGAGGTCAGACAAATATGTTGGACGAAAAGGTCTGGCTCACAGTCGCCTCTCTAATTCGTTCCAAAGGTATTCTGTCAAGTTAAAATCAGGACTATGTAGACTAGTCAAGTTCTTACACACTGAACTTGCTCATCCTTTGTCTCTATGGCCACCTGATGTAAGTAGAATATTCATGATTTAATTTCATGTTGAATTTAATTTTTTTTTCTCCTTCCAGAAATAAATGGCATGATGTTTTTTTTCTGCACATTATGCTTGAGTGGCTAAAATAAATCCCATCTGTATATTGAATCCGTTTAGATGCGCTGTTCTCCAGTCCAGTAAGTGGCGCTAATGCACCACATAACATGTTTGATAACATCTAAAATTCCAGAAAAGCAGCAACAGTAGAGGAATACTGTGCCTCCTCCGCGCTCAGACAGTGTTGTTGGAGGACCAGAAACCAGAGCTGAACTATTGAAGGTAGGAAGCTGTCCGACACTTTAACACTCACTGCTCTTCATTCACTCTGAGACACACAGCTGGAGACACATCTGAGTTCTGAGAATAAGATCGGATGGGTTTAAATAGATTAGACACACAGAAGCAGCTTCATTCAGACCAGAGCTGAGTAATGGGAGCTGCTGCTGCTGCTGCTGGACCAGAATATGTGGTTGGGAATGTTTTCCTAGTTGGGTTTGATAAACAGAGCAGATCGATTCTGTTTTTTCCAAACACTTGAAACCCATCAAACACATGTTCTTTAGATCAAGACTTTGTGAGTGTTGGTTTGTCTGATGTGCCTCTGTTTTTTTGTGTTCTAAAGTTGTCAACTCCTTCATTTTCAGACTAACTGTAGAGATGATCCATTATGTGCATGATCATCTGCTCCTTTGTCAATTTGAACACATAAAGCAGATCTTATCAGTCACTCACAAACAATATACAAAAACGAGGCTAATGTAAGCTAAATGTCACCAGTAGAGGGTGATATTTAACTGGTTTGCAAATTCAAGCCCTGAATAGTGCTGTAATAGTGTTTAAGTGACTACTATTACTACCAGAAAGTACTAGATCATTAGTAGGTAACTGGGAACTTTTAACTGTTGTATTAACTGAACAATAACTACAGAATCTCGTAGAGAAGTACTTATTATCTATGTTTTCTAATAATTTACAAGGTTCCTGATCTACTAACTGAAGTTAAATAAACCAACAACTAATTAAATACATTACATAATGTGCAGTATGTACAATATGAAGGATTACAATTTCTATTTACAATATAAATATACTTGCTTGTGGCCTGTTTGCTGCTTGTGACCTGGTTTGCTGATGGCTCATGTCATGTCTGGCTGTTGTTATTGTTACTTTTTTCTTTTTTGATTTTAGTTTCTTGGGTAGGCTGTCAAGTGGCATTGCTGCTTGCCAGGCTGCCATTGTAAATAAGATTTTTTTCTTAATGACCTGCCTGGTTAAACTAAAGGTAAAAAAAAAGTATAGGATTTTTATAAGAATGATTTACTTTTAGTTAATATAGACCACATCAACACAAATTATTAACTGTTTATAGGTTAATTTGAATGAAAATGTCACATAAAACTTTATTAAAAAATATAATGGAAGTATGCATCTCCCATAACATTCTCAGAATGTTTATAAGTAGTAAAAGTCAAATACTTCGTTTTGTTGATTCTCGAAATAAAATGTTGATACATGTGCATGGAATAAACAGAAATAGTATGTATTTCTACCAATTTATATGTGATGTCAATATATTTTTTGCAGTACTAATATATTAAAATGATTTAAACAAATAATAATAATTTGGGTCTCTATGCACCCTCTCAGTCAATAGTGATTGTAGTCAAATGGTAATTTTTTTTGTTTCAGTAGAATACAGCTCTAATGTCCAAAATGGTAAAATCTTCCTGCAGATCTTTGTCTGTGATGGGGCAGTTTTGCTTTGCATACCTGAAAAGTATTATTGGAGATATTTCTTGGTATTCCAGATCTTTGACTTCAATCATTTTATTATCTCCATTTCTTAATACAAATATAGACAGTGAAAAAAAAAAAAGGCATATAGTATTTAAATTTTATATTTCTCTTGCTCTATATGAGTCATTTATCTATAGTTTCAGACCCTCGTATAGATGAATCAATGGCTAAAGTGTAATTGCAAAAAAATAAAATAACTTTTTGAGGGTTCTAATAAGCCCTGCATGGTCTTATAAACATATTCCCCATCACAAGTCATATGGAACTGTGTGAGAATATTCACAGGATGGATTATCCCAGGACACCATTAGGAACCTCTACAAATGCATCTAGAGACATCTGACACGTGAAATTAACAAACATGGCGGTACAACGCCATACTAAGGGACACTACTTCTGTATGTGTAGCTCAATAAATATGTTCTATATCAGTCTAAATGTATCATAATTTATTTTTACTAGTACCCTTTATCTACCTGCAATCCCACACCTCCTTCTGTGTTGCATTTCTACAAAGATGAGTGCATTAACAAAAGCAAAAGAGCACATTTAGTAAAATTCATGTCAGCTCCTTATCAAGCTTGTTAAGCAGAGGATCCACTAAAATTCCATTGTGCATAGAAATTTTTTTTTGTTAAATCATTTTTAACAGCAGGATATGATAGTAGCGCTGTTCAAATAATCCTACTCATCTTTGGCATGTATAAATCCAGTTTCGCCCTGGAGATTTCTCCTTTTTTACAGTTTGACGTAAGTGTATTGATGAACAATTGCTCATTAAAGTTTTTTCTTTTCTTCCAGCAATGAATGGTGTTCTGTTCCAAGTCTTCTCCTGCACTTTCCTAACCAGCTTCAATGTGCTATTGTAAACACATCACGACACTCCACCAAAAGAAACTCTAAACTACTGAAACAGGTTAAGCATAGGAATATGTCACCCAGAAGATGTTCCAGTACTCAGCAAACGTCAACTGATACTGTCCAGATGAACGCATCTGACAGACAAACAGAGGAATGCAACAAAGAGAGAACTGACTTCTACTGCTTGGAGTGTAGAAAGAGTTTTACTCGTCAGAGTCATCTCAAAATGCATCAGCTTATTCATACAGGAGAGAAGCCGTATCAGTGCTTAGAGTGTGGCAAGAGGTTTAACCAACAGAGTACTCTTCAGCGACACCACCGCGTTCACACAGGAGAGAAACCGTACTGCTGCTCAGAATGTGGGAAGAGTTTTACCCGCCTGGGTAATCTCCAACAGCACCAGCGCATTCACACAGGAGAGAGGCCGCATCACTGTTCGGAGTGTGGGAAGAGTTTTACACAGCTGAGTGATCTCAAAACACACCAGCGCATTCACACAGGAGAGAAGCCATTTTACTGCTCAGATTGTGGAAAAAGGTTTACTCTGCAGAGTACACTCCAGCAACACCAGCGCCTTCATACAGGAGTGAAACCTTTTCACTGTTCAGACTGTGGAAAGAGCTTCACTCAACAGAGTCATCTCACAACACATCAGCGCATTCACACAGGAGAGAAACCGTATTATTGCTTAGAGTGCGGGAAGAGTTTTACTCGACAGGGTAACTTCCAACAGCACCAGCTCATTCACACAGGAGAGAAGCCGTATTGCTGCTCAGAGTGTGGGAGGACTTTTAATCGACAGAGTAATCTACTGCAACACCAGCGCATTCACACAGGTGAAAAGCCGTTTCTTTGCTCAGAGTGTGGGAAGAGTTTTCATCGCCCGAGTGATTTCAAAAAACACCAGCGCATTCACACAGGAGAGAAACCTTATCACTGCTCAGAATGTGGGAAGAGTTTTAATGAACACAACAGTCTTAAAAAACACCAGCGCATTCACACAGGAGAGAAGCCGTATTACTGCTCACATTGTTGGAAGAGTTTTACTCAGCAGAGTTCTTTCCAGCGACACCAACTCATTCACACACAAGAGAAACCATATCACTGCTCTGCTTCAGGTGTTCAAATAATGTGACGACACACAAGTGCTCTAAGACCAGTGGTGGAAATGAGCAGTAATGAGTGTAACTTCAGGACATTAAAGGGGGGAAGGTGTCCAGGGAATGATGTTTCCAGCCCAGATTTATATATATATAATGTTTTGTATTTTGAACATGAACACACACATAATTTGGCATGTTGAACACCAATTTAAACCTACAGCATATATACCCAGTGAGAAGTAGTACTTTATACTTGTTCTTTTCTGTTCGGTTAATACCTATACATTAACTAGTTAATGCTTGTTGCAATGAAAGTATCGCTTTAGGAATGATGTTTTCTGTATACTGTATGTCCTGATTGTTTCTGTTGAGTGACTGTAATTGAGGAGACTCTAAAGACTGCAACAGTGAACTTATAGCTGTGGTGGGTACAACTGAACAGCTTTGTAAAGGAGATGCAGGAGTATTGAGGCCTCAATCTATCTGGGCGACATACTCAGGGGCAGTCTTTGCATTATGCAAAGGAAGGCAGCTCCCCATACCCCATGAAAATACAAATTACACTCTTTTTTTATGTGCTGATGTTCAATAATCTGCTCTTAAATGTACTAATGTATTATAAAAAATTGCTGCTTTTCCCCCAGTTGTAGTAGTTTTGTAATTTAAACACCCTAAACTGTGATTGTAATGGGCAAGTCTTATGTAAAGACACAGCTGTGTGAAAATAGACTGTAGGTTCTTCCATGTGGCTGTCTGGGTGTCAACAGGGGAAATTCATATGTAGCACTTCAAAGCCTTTAGGATGCCAATTTAGATGGCAAATGTGTTTGCCATCTAAATTGGCATCCTAAAAAGTGTGGACTAACCACAAACCTGTCAGAGAAGAGACTAGTAAGTTTTTTGGCTAAGCCGTTGTTGTTGGGCAACATGGATATCTGCTAACATGTATCCATCAATCAGTGACAAAACAAACGGCATTCATTTAGATGAAACTTCCAGCACCCTGAAAATTTCTTTTTTTCATTTAAAAAGATTTTATTTATTAAACGTTTTATTTTAAAATCCTTATATTTGCTGAAGAACCATAGAGATTCCAACATTCCATTTCATGGAAGAGTTTGTCATAATCCAATTAGAAGTGAAACAGCAGAAAGACACTGGACTTATTTGTTTGTCTACAACAAGGTGTTTTATTGCATTGCCCTGTGATGCTCAGTTGATGCAGACAGCCTTGTTAGACATAATTTGAGTGTTTTGGTTTTGCTGTTTGACACTGTAAAAAATGTAGGAAAGTTTGTTACTATGTTCACAAAGGTAACCCTGTAGTTCTTCAGTCACACCATACATACTGGTCTCTTATTGTTAATGTCTGTATATATAGCTCAAGTGTTGAGTAGTCAAAATAGCAATTCCTTCTCTCAAACAAATTTACCACTTCACTCCATGTATGAATCAATACATGTATGCAATTATATATGTAGTTTAAATCTGTTGTTTGTAAGTTTGTCACTTTTCTCTGTGTCAGTATTACAGAACCCAAAAGAAAGAAACAGTGCAGTGAGTAAATAGCTGCTTCTGCAATAAAAACTTGTATTCTTTTTCCAGAATAGAAGTGTTGTGGATGTGAGTCCATAGTGACTAATTGTGATTTGGCTCTTTTTTTTCCCTCTCTATTTCTGACTCTTTGCGTTTGTACAATGTGTAGATGAAACCCTACATGTTCTTTCTTTCACAGCTTTAACCCCAGTTGAATAATCTAATTAAAGAGAACCTAATAAGTTCATTATTAATGTTCATAATTGTATTTTTTTTCCATTAGAATGTACTTACAATTTCATAATATTTTTCTCATACATCTGTATATACTTTCTCTCTGAAATGCTATGTAACGAGCTCCTGTGTCTTGAAACCACTGCCATGTTGCAACACCATTTTAGGCTAAAGTGTTTTAGGCAAGCTAGGTGAGCTACTTACCTACCGGCCAATCAAATAATAAAATTATTATATGATCATTTAATTGTATCATGGCACAGAGGAGATTTCTCAAGGTTGATGTTCCTGCTGATGCTTCATTGTCAGACTGTGTACAAATGTTAAAAACATTGAAATCATCGATAATTGTTACTGTGTAATTGACCAACAAGGATAATTCCAGGAGCCAGGCATGTAAGAGTCCACCAGGTCTAGGAAGGAAACCAGACTAACTTATAGCCATCTAGATGACATAATTGTTTACAGTAAGACCTGGCACAACCACCTAGAGCATGTGGAGGTGGTGCTGGAGAAGAGTTAGCATTGCTGGATTAACATTCTAGCTGGTAAAGTGTTCCCTAGCAAAAGAGACTGTGTACTACATAGCATATGTCTTTAGGGACGAAGTCATCAGACCACAATTGGGGTGGTACTGAATGTTTCTAACTGTTTAGAGAGCGTAGAACCACACCCAGATGTTTTAACGGATGGATGTCTGTAACATCTTAAAAACAGTTTTTGCTCAGATCTGGTTTTATGCAGCCCAGTTTTTGCCAAATCTTTTATTGTCCAAAATGATGCACCAGGATATGGACTGGGTGCAGTGCTACCCTATGGTGAGGAGGAGAGACTACAGCTAATCCTGTACATCAGTTATAAGTTCTTCTTTTGGGTGAAGAATTATTCAACGATTAAAAAAAAAAAAAAAAGTCCTTGGCTGTGAAGACTCTCTAAAATACTACATTACGGCCAATGCTTTTGTACTGACGGTAGCACATTCAAGTAGTTGCAGCAGATTAAAGACTGTAACACACATCATGCGACAGTATCTGTCATTTCGATTTTAGGTCTGGAATGAGAACTAAAATGTGACAGCAAACCTTTTATCACTTTACTTAAACTAAGATGAAAGGGGGGTGTCATGTGGTAAACAGATTCTACCCCATCACCCACCTGAGCCAACCACAAACATACTGTTTTAAAGACTTTACATAAATGTACTTACCTTCTACATATGCACCACATTAGGGTCACACCTTAGCCAAAATTAGGCTGTATCTGTGCCAAAAGTGGACCAGATCTGCTTGGGGCAGGTGGGCCAAATGCATGTTGGAAATATGTGGGCCACCTTTGGCTCACAGCAGATTGCCAATGCATACAAGGGGCCAGCTGTGTCTTATCTTTGCCAGATGTGGCCCACATCCGCTTGCTATCTGAAATTGACTGAACACTAATCAGTAAAAAAAAGTGTTTTGTATTCGGCCAAATGTTTAGTTCTGTACGGTTTCGCCCCAAAATTTTCATCCCTAGTATAACGTCAACTGGTAGATACCTGTCCATTTCTAAAAGAAGGTCACAAATTTTTTCAACAGGTCCGTGAATCACAGTAAATCTGAGATTATGTATGACAAACATTTTTCCAATTAATATAATTTGCGTTAATCAATCAGTAAACCCATCTTAGTATACTACTACTACTACTTATTATTATTATTACAATTTAAAAACTGCAGCCAGAATTAAATTTAAATTTCATAAGCAGATTCATTAAGTAAAAATTACTTTTGGGCGTTGGCTACAAAGAAATCTGGCCCTTCAAGAACAATATTTATCACCAAATACGAGTATTTATCACCAAATATAGAGGGAATTTCTAGAATGTTATATCCTGCTCTGTTGTATACCGACCCTAAAACATGCTCACCTATATCCTCAACAATATATTTAAAATAGTAAGTCGGAACACAGAGACAATGATTCAGTCTCATCAAGACGAAATGTTCAATATTTCATTTTTAAATTAATTGGATTAGATGTTGCGCAACCAATTTATTTTTATTTCACATATCCAATTTAGTCTCTAAAAAATGTGGTAGTCTGAAAATTTTACTTTCATTTTTTTAAATTGCACTCATCTTTAACAAGCAGACACTGGAAGCTTGGAAAATTGTCCTTAAACTGAATTTTACCCCTCACTCTCCTATTATAATGGAATAATGAACACAAAAAGAAATCTATATTAAAAAATGTACTTGACAATGGATTGGTGTATTGATTTGTAACGAACTCCCTGTAAGCAAACTGTGAAATTAATCTAGATGAGAAACTCAAAAGTATCTTGGGATTAGCCACTTAATTCGGAAAAAGGACTCGACACATGAAAAACTAAACATACTGTAATTTTCCATTTATTGATCTCCTTTCTGGGTAATAATTCCCTGCAATCATGAATCAATTTTGAAACCTTACCTCACACCCTATACAGTTTCACCTGCCTTCCTCCGGTCTCTTCCATCTTCCCATGTTCTTCTGATAAGATATATTTGTATATGATATTTTACACAACATATTACTGGACATTTTTTCTGGTGCCTATGCCTGTTTCTGCCAGAAAAGGAACAATGTTGTTTGTGAAAGGATATCACTTAAATTACCATTAAGGATCAATGCAGAGATCCTTTTTCACTACATGAAATCTCCAAGTTAAAACTGATGACTTAAATCTTTAAAATTATAAGATGCAACAATATGCATATTAGAAAGCACTGACTATAATCAGAGCTGTCCCTCTAAAGGAATTCTGAGATTTTCCTTGGCCACCATTGGATAAGCTGTCAAGCTACAAACAAGACATTTTGTACATAATAACATCAAAGAAAGCCATTTCAAGATATCTCTCAGATTTACCCAATGCATATTTTCAGAAATGTAATATTTACACAATACGATTCAATGCATTTCATAAACATGGGAACAAAAAGCTCAGTACTGTTTTTCCTGGTGAAATTCTCACCAGTTTGATGTCACACACCTACCTTTCCATCTGAAAAACTGACACTGAATCCAAAGCGGTAATATTTAAAATAATTTTCATGTTGGTAACAGGTCCCCCGCCCATGATTTTGTTTCTAAAATTGGATTGCCATTTGCTAAACAATTTTAATCTAATGTGTTGTTCCTTAATTTTGAGATGCTCTGACTCTGTATGTAACATTATGCTTTTGTTTTAGGAACAGCATAGAAGGTTTTCCCCTAAACAGTATTACATCTGCACTGGAACGTTTCTGATCTGAGGGAGACCTTTACTCTCAGAGTGTATTAAGGAAAACCTCATTACGGCCCATTTCCACCACTGCTTTTATTGCACTTGTGTGTTGTCAGAGTTCTTAAATGTCTAAAATCCCTCCCACAATCTGAGCAGTGATACGGCTTCTCTCCTGTGTGAATGAGCTGGTGTTGCTGGAGGTGACCCTGATGAGTAAAATTCTTCCCACACTCTGAGCAGAAATACGGTCTCTCTCCGGTGTGAATGCGCTGGTGTAGCCGGAGATGACTCTGATGATTAAAGCTCTTTCCACAGTCTGAGCAGAAATACGGTTTCTCTCCTGTATGAATGCGCTGGTGTTGTTGGAGATTACTCTGATGATTAAAGCTCTTTCCGCACTCTGAGCAGTAAAACGGCTTCTCTCCCGTGTGAATGCGCTGGTGTTGTTGGAGATGACTCTGATGAGTAAAACTCTTCCCACATTCTGAGCAATAGTACGGCTTCTCTCCTGTGTGAATGCGCTGGTGTTCTTGGAGATGGCTCTGTTGGGTAAAACTCTTCCCACACTCTGAGCAGTGATGCGGTTTTTCTCCGGTATGAATAAGCTGGTGTCGTTGGAGACTGCCCTGTCGAGTAAAACTCTTCCCACACTTTGAGCAGAGGTACGGCCTTTCTCCTGTGTGAATGCGCTGGTGTTGTTGGAGATGACTGTGACGATTAAAACTTTTTCCACACTCTGAGCAGTGATACGGCTTCTTTCCTGTATGAATGCGCTGGTGTTTTTTAAGACTACTCTGCCTAGTAAAACTCTTTCCACATTCCAAACAGCAGTGAGTTTTCTCTTTGCTGCATTTCTGTGTTTGTTTGTAAGATGCGTTCACTTGAAGGGTACCAGATGATGTTTGGGATGTTGTATCGGAACGTTCTATGGATGCCATAGTCAATCTATTTTCAGCAGCTTAACATTCTTCTTGGTGGAATATCCTGACATGTTTATGGAAGCACATCTAAGCTAGGCAGGGAACTGTACAAGCAAACTGGAAACAGGACATAATTCATTTCTGAAAGAAAGAAGAAAATATAAATTCAATGTGCAATACAACAGAAGTAGCATAAGCCAAAACATGAATGCTCTATTTCCAGCAAGTGAAAAATTTAATTAAATTCCATCTAATGTGGAAAAGTCAATCACCCAAATACTCCAACTCTTTAAATAGATGTATAGAACACTGAAATTGTGACATCATGCCAAATTTGGAAACTCTAGGGTTAAGCAGCACCTCACCATGGCAAAAATTGTCATTATTCGAAAACAGCAATCACAGCATCCTATAACAAACTGAATTATTTCAAACTTAATGAGTCATAAGGAGTAAAAAAGGTCTAGAGTACTAGAGAGAATGATGCTGCCAGTTAGTAATGGAGACTGGCTGAGCATGTTTGGAGGACCAAAAAGCAAGACAGCATTGGTCCGGTCAAATTTATTATAGCACATTTATTCACACACAGAAATATTTACACACAACATTTCATGCTCATAAAAGCTTTATAATGTTATTCAGGAAGTCTGTACATCACACCAGCTCTTCATTTGGTTAAGGGAGTACTCTTTCCAGCAGATAAAGGACTGTTAACTCAGCTCTGCAGACAGTCCACAGAAAGCGTTCTATTTTGGATTTCATGCTGTGCAAAAGCACACTCTTAAAATCCATCTATGTGTCTGTTACTGTATTACTGAGAACTTCTATTGTTACTTACCGTGTAACTGTGAAATTCTGTGTGAATGAAAACACAGTTCTTTATAAATTAACATACTTCATATTGTTTCTTAAAATGACTAATTAGTTGCATGAGATACTTATTTGTAATGAATGCAGAAGCTGGTATCAATATTAGAATATAATACACCCCAAACTAAAACTAACACACATGCACTGCTTTATGCACTTACCTATTAGCAAAAGTTTTATCCAATTCTGTGCTGAATCAGCTCCTTAACGTGAACATTTCAGTCTCTGTGAAAGAAATATAAACCATAAATCACCCACAAATCATACAAGTCTATTTTTATTTAGCTCTTAACATTAGCTAACACAGATTGCACTAAAATTAAGTAATACAGTTTTAAAGTGCAGTGTAACCCAAAATACACATCTCAGCCTCTTCAGGGTGTTTATTTATTAATATAGGTTCATACATGAATGTTAATGCACTAATGTCTACACTTTACCCACAACCAGGTACACTAAAAAGTGGTGTGCGAAAACACACAGACCGCATCTTATCTTATAACGTTTATCAAAGAACCTGACAGGAAAAAGAAGCACAAACTTAAGTGATAAGCACGAGCTATGCCCTATCCCTGACCTAACGTGCTAAGAAGGAGCTAACGTGCTAAACTGCTAGCTAAAGCCGAAATTAATAAACCAAGAGGGAACTATAATATACTAAGCGTTAACTAACGCGCTAACACATACGCTAACCGTGAACTATAGTGCTGGCAACCATAATAAGTTGCTAGCTATCGTGCTAATGCTCTAGCTTACCGGGTAACACACCAAAGATGAGTTTTCAGACTAGCAATTTTGTATTTTTTGTCAATTTTGTCATTTTAACCTCATTTACATCCAGTTTTACCTCAGAGTTTTCCATTTTAACAAGTACATGTGCATGAAATCGTAAACGAAGTTAGTTAGCCTTTGTGTCAGTCCAACAAAAAAAAAAAAAGCCCAGCGCCGTGATGTGACCGCTTTCCTTTCACGCATGCGCACTGGCAACGAGCAACGCAGACAGATACATTTATATTAGTTCAATGCAAAATATACATTTAAATCGACTTTTATAACTTAAATCAGCATATTATATTATATATTTTTTCTTAGGCAATACTGTGGTCCTGTTTCCGCTTTACTGTTTTTGTTCTGCTGTAATATATGGCATTCCCTCTGGGATTAATAAAAGCATCCATCCATCCATCCAACCCACAACAAATGCTGGTTTTGGATGTGACGAGCAATGTTGTGCTAGCACGGGTTACAATTGCAGGACTATAAGATTATGAATATGATACCATGGCAGATCACTTTAGATTCAGGGTTAACTATACTTTAAAAATGTACTATAGTGAATCCATGACAGAATCATTCTACAAAAAGAGTTACCATAACATACCATAATAGATCATTGTAAATTAACGGTTAATAATACAAAATGATAAGTACTACAGGTTACCATAGTAAAATCATGGTTAATTTTACTTAAGGCCAAAAAGCCGCCGTATGACTTCCCATTAGATCTTATTCTCAGAACTCAGATGTGTCTCCAGCTGTGTGTCTCAGAGTGAATGAAGAACAATGAGTGTTAAAGTGTCGGACAGCTTCCTACCTTCAATAGTTCAGCTCTGGTTTCTGGTCCTCCAACGACACTGTCTGAGCGCGGAGGAGGCGTGGACTGCTGACCACAACACGATCTTCTGCTTCTCCACTTTAGAGCAGTTGGAGAAAGTCATAGATAAAGAAATAGCACCATCATCGGGCCTGGAGTGGATCGAATTACAATGCAGAGTAAAATAAGGCCAGCAACGAAACACACCTTTCTTTGTATGTGGTACAGTCTAATCTGAACAGGATGATGTAAAACAAACAACAAACAAGAATTAAATAAAAAAACAAAAACGTTAAAACAACGTTACTGTAATGTCACTAACAAAACTTTCTATACTAACTGCATTTTTACGTTTCTAATTGCTGATATCTTGATAAATTGGTAGACTTCACCTTCATTACCCTGTACATCCTTTCTCTTCTATACGTGTGATAATACTTGCAGTGTGTATTCAGTGGGTATATAAAGCTTATCTACAACTATACCTATAATCCTTCTGTGTGTGTATCAGGATTCACCACATAGTGGTGGGAAGCTAATAAATTGAGAATAATCTGCATAACTGTGTTGGAGTTCCTGTATGTACACCAATCAGGCATAACATTATGACCACATCAATGTTTCTTTATCTATTTTACGACTCACCACTTACTATATAGGTGCACTTTGTTGTTCTACAGTTACCACTGCAGTGCTGAGAATGTTCTACCACCTGCTTTGTGGTGGTCCTGTGGGGGTCCTGACCATTGTAGAACAGGGTAATACAGTGTACAGAGAAACAGATGGACTACAGTCTGAACCTGTACACCTACAGAGTAATACTATATGACCAGTGGAGCTGATGGACAGTGAGTGTAGATACAGGGAAGTGGTCATAATATTGTGACTGATCTGTTTATATTTATAATTGTGAGGACAGCTGAGAACCTCTAATGCAAGTAATGCAGTAATCTGGTCACCCTGATTCTGGTTTCCATCTTGTGATGAAGCTTCTGTATTTAGGCTTTTACTTCTCTTGACTGTAGACTCTGATTTGGATATTCCAACTCTTTGAAAAGTGTTCTTAATTTGGTTTAACTGCTGTAAAGAGTTCAAGCCTTTTGCCCTTTCATGTTTCTGACGAGTGTATTTTGATATTCTCAAATTAAGGCCGAATGCCTCCAGTTTAAACTAAAGTTACAAGAACTTTGTCAATGTCCATTTATACACAGTATATGTGCCGATACTAGTAAAAATACTTTATTGCAGACCAAGATTGGTACAGGAACATGAACATAATGTCATTAGTGAGGTTCATTGAACCAACATAGTGCCCCTCATGCGTATCATGCTGACATTAGCAGGGGTCACTCTCAGTTAGGCACAAGACCTTGAAAATGTTCTTATCATATGTTACAGAGGAAACTCAGGTAACAACCACTCTCTAAACATAATAAATAACATCAACAATCCTTAAAGTCTCTAAACAATAATGAACAATTAGTGGATAAGTTGTAGTCTGGCCATACTGAGGAGATGTCACCATCTCCTTAATCTCAAGTCTTGGAGTCCTTTATCAAGTTTGCCGAAATATCCAGGATAATCTTGGATATGCTAAACTACAAGTACATAACTACGACACTTATTTTGCCCAGGAATCTAAAGTAGCAATTCTTGTCATTGGACCTATTATAAGATTGACCTGGGGTTGAGCACAGGAGATGGTTCGGCATTTTAAACTCATCTTTTTAGAAACACTCATGTTTTAAATAAAATGAAAGCTCCATTTCCAGCAGACTTTTTCTGCTGGAATCAGTGACATTCATCATAGCCCATTTCCACTACTGTTCTTAGCACACTTGTGTGCCACCACAGTACTTGAATGCCTGAAATTCTTTCCACATTCAGAGCAGTAGTACGGCTTCTCCCCTGTGTGAATGCGCTGGTGTTCTTGGAGATTGCTCTGTACATTAAACCTCTGCCCACACTCAGAGCACGGATATGGCTTCTCGCCTGTGTGAACCAGATGGTGTCGATGGAGATTACTCTGTGAATTAAAACTCTTCCCGCACTCTGAGCAGTAGTACGGCTTTTCGCCTGTGTGAATCCGTTGGTGACGATGAAGATGACTCTGTACCCTAAAACTGTTCCCACACTCTGTGCACTGATAAGGCTTCTCTCCAGTGTGGATGCGCTGGTGTCGATGAAGATGATTCTGTGCGGTAAAACTCTTCCCACACTCTGAGCAGTAATACGGTCTCTCTCTCGTATGAATGCGCTGGTGTTGTTGGAGAGAACTCTGTCGAGTAAAACTCGTCCCGCACTCTGAACACTGATACGGTTTCTCTCCGGTGTGAATGCGCTGGTGCTGTTGGAGATGACTGTGACGATTAAAACTTTTTCCACACTCTGAGCAGTGATACGGCTTCTCTCCTGTATGAATGCGCTGGTGTTTTTTAAGACTACTCTGCCAAGTAAAACTCTTTCCACATTCCAAACAGCAGTAAGTTTTCTCTTTGCTGCATTTCTGTGTTTGTTTGTAAGATGCGTTCACTTGAAGGGTACCAGATGATGTTTGGGATGTTGTATCAGAACGTTCTATGGATGCCATAGTCAATCTATTTTCAGCAGCTTAACATTCTTCTTGGTGGAATATCCTGACATGTTTATGGAAGCACATCTAAGCTAGGCAGGGAACTGTACAAGCGAACTGGAAACAGGACATACTTCATTTCTGAAAGAAAGAAGAAAAAATAAACTTAATGTGCAATACAACAGAAGTAGCATAAGCCAAGACATGAATGCTCTATTTCCAGCAAGTAAAAAATTTAATTAATTAAATTCCATCTAATGTGGAAAAGTCAATCACCCAAATATTCCAACTCTTCAAATAGATGTATAGAACACTGAAATTGTGCCATCATGATAAATTTGGAAACTCTAGGGCTAAGCAGAACTTTACCAAGGCAAAAATGATTGTGATTATTAGAGAACAGCAATCACAGCATCCTATAATAAACTGAATTATTTCAAACTTAACTTAATGAGTCATAAGGAGTAAAAAAGGTCTAGAGTACTAGAGAGAATGATGCCGCCTGTTAGGAATGGAGACTGGCTGAGCATGTTTGGAGGACCAAAAAGCAAGACAGCATTAGTCCGGTCAAATTTATTATAGCACATTTATTCACACACAGAAATATTTACACACAACATTTCACGCTCATAAAAGCTTTATAATGTTATTCAGGAAGTCTGCACATCACACCAGCTCTTCATTTTGTTAAGGGAGCATTCTTTCCTGTAGCTAAAGGACTGTTAGCTCAGCTCTGCAGACAGTCCACAGAAAGCGTTCTATTTTGGATTTCATGCTGTGCAAAAGTACACTCTTAAAATCCATCTATGTGTCTGTTACTGTATTACTGAGAACTTCTATTGTTACTTACCGTGTAACTGCGAAATTCTGTGTAACTGAAAACACAGCTCTTTATAAATGAACATACTTCATACTGTTTCTTAAAATGACTAATTAGTTGCATGAGATACTTATTTGGAATGAATGCAGAAGCTGGTATCAATATTAAAATACAATACACCCCAAACTAAAACTAACACACATACACTGTTTTATGCACTTGCATATTAGCAAAAGTTTTATCCAATTCTGTGCTGAATCAGCTCCTTAATGTGAAAATCTCCCGTCTCTGTGAAAATATATAAACCATAAATCACCCACAAATCATACAAGTCTATTTTTATTTAGCTCTTAACATTAGCTAACACAGATTGCACTAAAATGAAGCAATACAGTTTTAAATTGCAGTGTATCCCAAAATACACACCTCAGCCTCTTCAGGGTGTTTATTTATTAACATAGGTTCATACATGAATGTTTATGCACTAATGTCTACACTTTACCCACAACCAGGTACACTAAAAAGTGGTGTGAGAAAACACACAGACCGCATCTCATCTTATAACGTTTATCAAAGAACCTGACAGGAAAAGGTTACTGAGCAAATGTATAGAAGCACAAACCTAAGTGATAAGCACGAGCTAAGCCCTATCCCTGACCTAACGTGCTAAGAAGGAACTAACGCGCAAGCTAACGTGCTAAACTGCTAGCTAAGGTCGAAATTAATAAACCAAGAAGGAACTATAATGTACTAAGTGTTAACTAACGCGCTAACACATACGCTAACCGTGAACTACAGTGCTGGCCACCATAATAAGATGCTAGCAATCGTGCTAATGCTCTAGCAATTTTGTATTTTTTGTCAATGTTGTCATTTTAACCTCATTCACATCCAATTTACCTCAGAGCTTTCCATTTTAACAAGTACATGTGCATGAAATCGTAAACAAAATTAGTTAGCCTTTGTGTCATAGCAACAAAAAAAAAGCCCAGCGCCGTGATGTGAAAGCTTTCATTTCACGCATGCGCACAGGCAACGAGCAACGCAGACAGATACACATATCAGTTCCATGCAAAATATACATTTAAATCGACTTTTATATTATATATATTTTCTTAGGCAATACTGTGGTCCTGTTTCCGCTTTACTGTTTTTGTTCTGCTGTAATATATGGCATTCCCTCTGGGATTAATAAAATCACCCATCCATCCATCCCACAACAAATGCTGGTTTTGTATGTGATCTGCAGTGTTGTGCTATTTTTCTAGCAAGTGTTACAATTACAGGACTATATGAATATGAATATGATACCATGGCAGATCACTTTAGATTCATGGCTAACTATCCTTTAAAAATGTACTACAGTGAATCCATGACAGAATCATAAGACAAAAATAGTTACCATAACATACCATAATAGATCATTGTAAATTAACGGTTAATTATACTATATCATAAGTACTACAGGTTACCATAGTAAAATCATGGTTAATTTTACTTAAGGACAAAAAGCCGCCGTATGACTTCCCATCAGATCTTATTCTCAGGACTCAGATGTGTCTCCAGCTGTGTGTCTCAGAGTGAATGAAGAACAATGAGTGTTAAAATGTCGGACATCTTCCTACCTTCAATAGTTCAGCTCTGGTTTCTGGTCCTCCAACAACACTGTCTGAGCGCGGCGGAGGCGTGGACTGCTGACCACAACACGATCTTCTGCTTCTCCACTTTAGAGCAGTTGGAAAAAGCCATAGATAAAGAAATAGCACCATCATCGGGCCTGGAGTGGATCGAATTACAATGCAGAGTAAAATAAGGCCAGCAACGAAACACACCTTTCTTTGTATGTGGTACAGTCTAATCTGAACAGGATGATGTAATACAAACAACAAACAAGAATTAAACAAAAAAACAAATACTGTAATCTCACTAACAAAACTTTCTATACTAACTGCATTTTTACGTTTTTAATTGCTGATATCTGGATAAATTGGTGGACTTCGCCTTCTTTAACATGTATATCCTTATTCTTCTATACGTGTGGTGATACTTGCAGTGTGTATTCAGTGGGTATATGAAGCTTATCTACAACTATACCTATAATCCTTCTGTGTGTGTATGAGGATTCACCACACAGTGGTGGGAAGCTAATAAATTGAGAATAATCTGCATAACTGTGTTGGAGTTTGTAATGGTGAAAAGGTGTGGTGCAGGAGCCAGACCCAGGAAAAGGCACTGGTCCCAGGGCACTCTAAAGACACACGCCCAGGACACACTCCATGCGGGGTAGAAGTGGTGTTAATTGGCCCAAGCAACCACAGATCTCACCATTACTGTCCGGAGTAACTTAGAAGCAGTTACATCAGACGGGAGGCTAGGCTGCAACTAGCTTCGTCGTCCCGCGCAGAGAGCTACAGCTCCGGGCGCATGCGCAATAGTCAAGTGCACGTAATCAACCGTTACAAGTTTCTGTATGTAAACCGATCAGGCATAAAATTATGACCACATCAATGTTTCTTTATCTATTTTACGTCTCACCACTTACTATATAGGTGCACTTTATTGTTCTACAGTTACCACTGCAGTGCTGAGAATGTTCCACCACCTGCTCGGTGGTGGTCCTGTGGGGGTCCTGACCATTGTAGAACAGGGTAATACAGTGTACAGAGAAACAGATGGACTACAGTCTGGACCTGTACACCTACAGAGTAATACTATATGGCCAGAGGAGCTGATGGACAATGAGTGTAGCTACAGGGAAGTGGTCATAATATTGTGCCTGATCTGTGTATATTTATTATTGTGAGGACGGCTGAAAAGATCTAATGCAAGTTTAGTGGAAGCTTTAAAAGAATAAATGCAGGATTTGAGTAGATTCTGTGCTATTTGTATATTCAACCTTTGATCAGTGGTTTTAATCTATTACCCTAATTTCTAAATGTTTATTACATAAAATAAACAGCCAAATAATGTCAGAACTGTATATGAGTAAATGCAGAAGTACACTAAATCTCACAAATAACACAACTACAAACAAGGTGTGCTGTGTTCCTTACACACCACATGTGCCATATAAATAGTTTCTATTTTTGTGATTACTTGAATAATCCGAGGCATTCCTTATTGCTTTTAATGTGCTACAGCTTTCTTACTAATTTTATAGTCACCCAACATGTTATTGTTATTTTAGCTGCTCAGCACAGAAAACTAAAGTTAAAATTAAAAGATGAATATATTAAGGTAAGACATTAAATTTGAGGGTATTTACATTTAAATCAGGTGAATGATGCAGAAACTGTTACCATTTCTATTCAGTCTCAGCATTTTTAGAGACAAAAATGTTCATAAATGAATAATAACTTATTATGTAACTTTTTCATATTCTAGTGTAAATCTTTTGCACTGAATGACTGCCTGGGGTCTGGAACTCATAGAAATCACAAGACGCTGGGTTTAATCCATTTTGGTGTTTAAGACCTTCTGTCTTCAGTTCCTTCTTGTTTTTGGGGCATTTTTCCTTTCGATTTGCCTTCAGTTAGTGAAATGCATGCTCGACTGGACTAAGGACTGACCTTTGGATAACACTGTTGAAAACTCAGATTTGCTTTTGCACCATGTTACAGGTCATTATTCCATCGACACTGTGAAGCTATTTTGATATTCTCAAATTAAAGCCGAATGCATCCAGTTTAAACTAAAGTTACAATAACTTTGTCAGTGTCCATATATACACAGTATATGTACCGATACTAGTAAAAATACTTTATTGCAGACCAAGACTGGTACAGGAACATGAACATAATATCATTATGTGAGGTTCATTAAACAAACATAGTGCCCCTCATGCGTATCATACTGACATTAGCAGGAGTCACTCTCAGTTAGGCACAAGACCTTGAAAATGTTCTTATCATATGTTACAGAGGAAACTCAGGTAACAACCACACTCTAAACATAATAAATAACATCAACAATCCTTAAAGTCTCTAAATAATAACGAACAGTTAGTGGATAAATTGTAGTCCGGCCATACTGAGGAGATGTCACCATTTCTTTAATCTTGGTCTTGGAGTCCTTTATGAAGTTTCCTAGATAAATCAACAGAGCAAAAAAGTGACTCAAAGAGGCCAAGACTCTGCCAAATGTTTATCAAAATATCCAGAATTATCTTGCATACGCTAAACTACAAGTACATAACTACGACATTCTTCTTGCCCAAGAATCTAAAATAGCAATTCTTCTCATTGAGCTATAGGCTTGACCTGGGGTTGAGCACAGGAAATGGTTCTGCATTTTATACTCATCTTTTTAGAAACACTCATGTTTTAAATAAAATGAAAGCTCCATTTCCAGCAGACTTTTTCTGCTGGAATCATTGACATTCATCATAGCCCATTTCCACTACTGTTCTTAGCACACTTGTGTGCCACCACAGTCCTTGAATGCCTGAAACTCTTCCCACACTCAGAGCAGTAGTACGGCTTCTCCCCTGTGTGAATGCGCTGGTGTTCTTGGAGATTGCTCTGTACAGTAAACCTCTGCCCACACTCGGAGCACGGATACGGCTTCTCCCCTGTGTGAACCAGATGGTGTCGATGGAGATTACTCTGTGAATTAAAACTCTTACCGCACTCTGAGCAGTAGTACGGCTTTACGCCTGTGTGAATCCGCTGGTGACGAAGAAGATTACTCTGTACCCTAAAACTGTTCCCACACTCTGTGCACTGATACGGCTTCTCTCCAGTGTGGATGCGCTGGTGTCGATGAAGATGATTCTGTACGGTAAAACTCTTCCCACACTCTGAGCAGTAATACGGTCTCTCTCCCGTATGAATGCGCCGGTGTTGTTGGAGAGAACTCTGACGATTAAAACTCGTCCCGCACTCTGAACACTGATACGGTTTCTCTCCGGTGTGAATGCGCTGGTGCTGTTGTAGAGAGCTCTGGCGATTAAAACTCTTCCCACACTCTGAACACTGATACGGTTTCTCTCCAGTGTGAATGCGCTGGTGTCGATGAAGATGACTCTGCGCGGTAAAACTCTTCCCACACTCTGAGCAGTGATACGGCTTCTCTCCGGTGTGAATGCGCTGGTGTTCTTGGAGAGAACCCTGTCGATTGAATCTCTCCCCACACTCCAAGCAGCAGTGATTTTTCTTCTTGTTGCACTTCAGTGTTTGTCTGTCAGGCGTGTTCTCATGGAGGCTACTAGCTGACATTTGCTGAGTACTTGAACATCTTCTGGATGCCATATTTTTGTATATCACCCTTTTCAGGAAGGGGGAAACAGAAAATATAAACTCAATGTACAAAGTAATACCAGTAGTCTGATCCAAATCATTAAAGCTCTTTTTATATCACATGGCATAAAGTGTAAAAACAACATAACATGTCTTATGATGTAAGGATAATGATTTATATAACTGAACCCCTTGATCAACAGAACTCTTTAAACAGATATACATAACACTGGTCACGTTATCAAGCTGATGTTTCTGGATTTCTCCATATTTATACATCTGAACTAGACCATCAAGTTTTGGAAGTGCTCTCACACACTACACCCACCTCTAAACAGACCTCCAACACTCCTACCAGCTCTTCTACCAGCCATTGACCAGCAACCCCTATCCAGCCATCCACAGCTCTTTGGGAGCTCTACATTGATGTATCTGGAACTAACTTGATAAATAAATCAGACTGCTCTGTTTATCAAACCCAACTAGGAAAACATTCTGTTCCACATTCTGGTCCAGCAGCAGATCACATTACTCAGCTCTGGTCTGAATAAAGCTGCTTCTGTGAGTCTAATCTATTATGAACCCATCAGCAGAGCTGGCCCTGACCAATGTGGTGCCCCGTGGATGGTGAAACCCAGGTAATAACAGCACCTAAGCCACATTATCGCCTCTAAACAGAAACAGGAGTATATTAGACCTAGTATTCATTCACAGAACATGTATTCAGTCAGCATGGCTCTCGCATGGTGTTGCTGTTTACTGTGCGTATCAAATGAACTGAGAATAAAAATCTAAAGTTTTACCTCAGTTTATTTCACTGTTATAAGCAGGGCTAACACTGGCTAGCTAAGATATCAGTAAATGTTTCCCTCAGGCAGGCAGCCCAGACAGCCTTCAGACGTGGGGCACATCTGGCAAAGCTATGAAACTGCTGGTCCACTGTCTCTGGCTATCTGTCTATTTATTAAACTAGCAAACATGACCGAGACAGCTAACTACATGTATTTTACATTACCTCTGTCTTTCTGCTGTCTATTGCTCTCTTCTTTCCACTGGACTCCAGAAGGTCTTCAGTCTTTCCCACATATTGGCTGACAGCTGCTATGTTGTAGCCTCCACCTCCACAGGCAGGCAAGTCTAACAAGAGCGTGAGGAGGGGAGTTTGGTGTGCCAGTCCGCACTGCGCACACGTCCCAGAATACACTGGGGATTATATTACTAGACTGGGAATGTATGATGGTATGTATTGTGCTATTTGGAAGTAACGGTATAAAAGTAGAACAGTGAAAGTAAGAATTATTATTTTCCCTCGAATAGGGCGCCCCTGTGGATGGACAGCGCCCCCTGGCATTCGCCTATACACCATATGCCCATCAGATCTTATTCTCGGAACTCAGATGTGTCTCCAGCTGTGTGTCTCAGAGTGAATAAAGAACACTGAGTGTTAAAGTGTCGGACAGCTTCCTACCTTCAATAGCTCAGCTGTGTTTTCTGGTCCTCCAACAACAGTGTCTGAGGGGGCGTGGACTGCTGACCACAACACGATCCTCTGCTTCTCCACTTTCTTCAATTTTTGTCTTTTTTCCTTTATCTTCTTCCTCTGAGTTTATGGTTGTTAACAGACCGTGAAGGGTGCATTAGTGCCACCTACTGAGCTGGAGGGTGGAGTTTGGTCAGAAGCCCACACCTTCTCCACATTCACTTTTCACAAAAAAAAACAAAAAACAATTATATAAAATCTCCCCCTTATGCAAGTGTGCCTAACCCTAACCCAGTAATACATTCTTCTGCACCTATATCCTACTTTGAATCTACCAAAGCTCCCCTTTGTGCCAAGTACACCTCAAAGTGTAGCAGAACATGTTCAACCATTTCCTATTTTTTATAGTGTCTCCTTATTAAATGCAGTGAGGAGTTTAATATGGTGTGTTCTATTTTAAGCTGATTTAGAACAATTACTTGCCTCCGTCTAAAATTCCCAGCTACCATCAAATCAACACGTTGGTGAATTGAGTATAGTCAAGTCAAGTAATTTTATTGTTAATACAGAAATTGCATTTCTCTCCGACCCAAGGCGCAGCAAATAAGCCTTTAACCATAAATAGATTACAACTAAAACAAGAGTATATTGAATGTAATAAAGATATATATAGACGAACGCAAAACATACCATAAAATAAGGGTCCCTAGATAGATAAATGTCAAAGTCAGGAACAATATGTTTTATCGGTTTACTGATCCCGACCTGCTTTACCTGCCTTCCTCCAAGTGGTCCTTGATGTGTTCCTGGCCTGAAAAGGACATTTCATGGATGCCAAGAATTCATGAATAAGTTTCGTTTTGAAATGTTGCGTTTTTATGTGCACATGAGCCAAAAAATAAATTAAAATGAAAACAATCAGATATAAATGCAAACCTCTTTTCTTTCCAAACATAGATAGATTTTATTTATATAGACTCTGTTGATCCCCAAGGAAATTTAGCAGCCAGTAGCAGTTTTACAAAAACGGCACAGTAAAACAAATACAAAACAAAAAAACAGGGTTGTGCACAAATATCCTGCCAAAACTGAAAGTGAAATAAAATACATTTGCAATTACATTTTTTAGACGAGCATGAGCTAAAAAAATTAACGTGGCTGAGGCTGTGATTCACTAACAGCGACCTTCGGTTCACTGGGTGAGGCCGACTACCCAGCGCACGGTCCGCTCCAGTGCCGCTGCGGCCTCCCCTAGTAGCTCCCCAACCGACTTCGCCATTGTACTTAAATGTGCAGAGACGTTTGATCGACTTTCGTGATTTCGCGGGCAGTTCCATTTATTTGCATATTTTAAAACAAAAATGAAAAGTGGAAAATGTAAAGTAAATCTCCAGCAGGTGGCGCTGATGTTTGTTTGCTTTTGCCTATTTTATAAAACAATGAAGGTAATTCATTTCATTTTCTATTTTGTCAGGACATTTGAACAGATGTTTGGAAAAAGAAATGGTAAAAAATTTATTTTGTTCCTTTTAATATAAAATAACATTTTTTTGGCCGACTTTTCCTCCCATACTCACTGTTTCTTGTAATCAGAGCACTGGAAGTGGGGCTTAATGAAATATGGATGGGATTTTAAATAACAACCTTTTGGCGTGGTTAGAGCGTGAAGTCGCTCCAGGCCACGTGGTGGCGCTATTTCTGTGACTATAGCTTTCTCCAACTGCACTAAAGGAGGAGAAGCAGGAGATCGTGTTGTGATCAGCAGTCCCCGCCTCCTCCGCGCTCAGACAGTGTTGTTGGAGGAAACCAGAGCTGAACTATTGAAGGTAGGAAGCTGTCCGACACTTTAACACTCACTGTTCTTCATTCACTCTGAGACACACAGCTGGAGACACATCTGAGTTCTGAGAATAAGATCGGATGGGTTTAAATAGATTAGACACACAGAAGCAGCTTCATTCAGACCAGAGCTGAGTTTCTCTCAGGATCAGACTGGGGTGGGTGGAAGTCGCTACTGCAGCAGGTCTTTGAGATCAGAGCACATGGGAATCTCAGTGATACCGCCTAAACATAGTTTCGTGTTAATGTATAAACATTCAGGGTTTTGGGGTTTTGTTGTTGGTCTTACTCATGATGCTTTACCGCCACCTACTGGTCTGGCGTTATTACTTAAACAACACACAGAGCTAACCGACCAAACAATGGACAATTCGAGGTTTTATTTTAAATTTTTCTTTTGGACCATAATTTTTATTATTTATGAACACATTATTGTTTATTCGTATATATTGTATTGTTTAATCATAATACACCTGATTCTTGATTTTTAAATTAAAAAATAAAATTAGAGTTAAAATGAATGTTGCTTCTGAATAAACTTTATGTAATACAAAAAAGTGACTAAACCATTATTTGCACAAAACGTGTTAAAGAGAATTTAATAGTAAATAATGCATTATATTATTATTAAGTTTTTAATGGTGGTCAGGGTCACCACTAATGGTGACTAAGAAGATGGTGGAAGCCTAATGACACCACCCAGACACTGGAGGGTTGTTTACAGGTTGTCAGGGAAAGGTACTGTTTTTACCAGTTATGAGGCTGGAGTGTGATTGCTGCTAGTTTGAAAATGTACTACCCTGATAATTTAATGGATACAGGACCAGAAAACTTCTGAAACTATATCAAAAATTCCTTGTAGCAAAATTCAGATTTTCTCATGAACTTTTTACACAAATAATCCAGAAACATATGGTAAAAATTTTACAATTTAAAAGTTTACATTAGGTTAAGCCTTTAGAAAATGTTGAGGTTATTGTTGCAGATGAATAAAAATAATTAAATGCCAGGGAGAAAGGTGAAAAAATAATTTAGTAATAGGAGTATCTGGAACTAAAATTCAAAACCTTGACCCTGAAAATTGCATTGTTCAGTCAGAATAGACTTTAATATAGTCAAAATTAGACAGATAAATAAAGATCGATATAGTCAAATATACATATCAGCTAGTTAACCATGAATTAGGACTGACTCAGGTGTTAATCATAAAACATTAATATAAAGTAACTACCAAGATTATTTGAATTATGGTATTTGTATGATTCCACAGCAATATACAAACCATACAACATGCGCATTAGTATCTGTGTTATACTCCTACAATTGTTAGTTAATTCTATTAATTACTCTTTATATTTATTGATTTACAATGAATCTGATTACTAATTTGATTAAGACTTTTAAGAATTCATCTACTTGTTAATTAATCAACTTATTACAGTATGTTTACCACAACTTCAAATCCACTTCATACCAAACTTGGAATCTTTTTTTTTTTTTTTTTTTAAACCACATGACATAATGGTGATGTTTTGGGAATTACCCCAGTCATTTTATGCCTTTGAGAAATCCGGCCTAGACACTAATTTGGTAGTTGGCTTTTCCACATGAGATAAAATATTAATTTGTGTTTACAACTTTGTCAGTTGATGTAGATGGGGCATTTACAATTTGGATCAGAAAAGTTTTCATTCTATTGCACACTGAGTTTAGATTTTTTTTTCCTTCTTTCAGAAATAAATGATGTCCTGTTTCAAGTCTTCTTCTGCACTTCCCTACCCATCTTAAATGTACTTCCATAAATCCATCATTCTCCACCAAGAGGAATGTTAAGCTGCTGAAGCAGGTGAAATATAAGAATATGTCCTCCATGCATACTGAGCAAACATCATCTACCGCCTTCCACGTGAACATATCGCCCAGTCAAACACAGAAGCGCAAAAAGGAGAGAAATCAGAAGCGCAACAAGGAGAGAAATCACTACTGCTTGGACTGTGGGAAGAGTTTTGCTCAACAGAGTCATCTCAGAACACATCAGGTAATCCACACGGGAGAGAAGCCACATCACTGCTTAGAGTGCGGGAAGAGTTTTTCTCTACTGAGTCACCTTCAACGCCACCAGCTCATTCACACAGGAGAGAAGCCGTATCACTGCACAGAGTGTGGGAAGAGTTTTAGTCGGCAGAGTCATCTCCAAGATCACCAGCGCATTCACACAGGAGAGAAGCCATATTGCTGTTTAGAGTGCGGGAAGAGTTTCACCGTACAGAGTCACCTCAAAGCGCACCAGCGCATTCACACCGGAGAGAGACCGTATTACTGCTCAGAGTGTGGGAGGAGCTTTAATCACCAGAGCCATCTCAAAACACACCAGCTCATTCACACAGGAGAGAAGCCCCATCAGTGTTCAGACTGTGGAAAGAGCTTTAACCAACGGGGTTCTCTCCGTCAACACCAGCGCATTCACACCGGAGAGAGACCGTTTTACTGCTCAGACTGTGGGAAGAGTTTTAATCAACGGAGAACTCTCCTACAACACCAGTTCATTCACACTGGAGAGAAGCCGTATTTCTGCTCAGAGTGTGGGAGGAGTTTTAGGCATTCTAACACTATGATGACACACAAGTGCACTAGGAGCATTGATACAAGCGGGCAGGAATGAGTGTAACCATAACCTCTACCCTGAGTAAAATTGTGCAGGGAACACCTGTACAAGTTGTGAGGTTGTTATCTTGTGAGTGAGGTGGAACACAGGCCACAGTGTTCATGGCAATGCCATATGACATATCAGCGCATGAACGAGGCCTGATATTGTAATGCCTCAATGGACTCAAGCTGGGTGAATGTACAGGTCACACCATTTGTCAGATCTCTCCAGAACGCTCCGTGAACCAGTTCTGGACAACTTTGAATGCAACGGCTTGATGCATTGTCCTCATGGAATATCCCATTAAAGTGGGGGTACATGCAGGGCTGCATATGGTCACCAAAGAGTAAAATGCATCAGGCACCAGTCAATGACATGTTTAGGTGGACCAGTGGACCCACAGTTGGTACTGTGATTCATCGGAACTCTGTAAGTTGTCAGTCCTGTAGGATCCGGTTAGCAGTCTCACAAGCCCAGGTGAGGTGCTATCTGGTGTCAGGGTGTTGACGGAGGCAATCTGGAGGATCGTCTGCTTCCATATCCCATGGAAGCTAAATAACTTTTGGCCTGCAGGATATACTTGTGAGTGGTAATGCTGTATGACATGTACCTGCTGCATGTGACATGGTGGGGTGTTAAGTGTGTGCACAGCTTGGTAAATGGAATGCCCCATCCGTTTGGCACCCATGATCATGCCTTGTTCAAACGCTGATAATTCACGTCACCTTACTGTAAGCACTCTGGCTAGTGTTCAACTCACTCATGAGATAACACCTAACAACTTAGATACATGTGGATGTTCCCAAGCCGTCCCTTGACGGCAACATCAACTTATAATTAGTTTTCAGATTGCCATCAAATGATGGTATGTCAGTGTAACTTGCATAAAGATGTTACTACTTCAATCATGTCTGATATCTTTCTCCTAGCTGTTGTTCAATTAAGACTTCACATGTGAGGTTTTGTTGAATTGCTGAAATAATTTTTCTCTTTTGTTATTCTTTTAATAATATTTATTTGCTATGTTTTTGTTAACCTGAAAAAATGTCTGTTTTCCATGAATTTCTGAATTTTGTTGTAGTTCTGAGTTTTGTTTGTAGCTATGTTGCTAAGCTAATTAAGGTTTTTCCTCATGATCTGTAACTACAGCTATAGCTAGCTATTTAACTGTATTTTTTATGAGGTGTGTATGTGTGTGTGTGTGTGTGTGTGTGAGTGTGTGTCATCTACTTAGCTCCACTATATTACTCTAATTTAAAAATATATAACCGAATAAAAAATGAGATTGTATACATAAAAGTATGAAAGATGCTATTAAGATGAATATGGGTTTATGTGCAGAGTCAAATTTATTACACTGCTCAAAAAAATAAAGGGGACTTTATTATTCATTCTAGATCTGAATGAATGAAATATTCAATCACACAAAAATCATCAATGGACATCAAATATATTAACCAATGGAGGGCTGGATTTGGAGTCATACAAAAATTCAAGTGGAAAAACACACTACAGGCTAATCCAACTTTTAATGTTTTTTTTATATTGTGTTGTTTAAGTGTTCCCTTTATTTTTTTAGCAGTGTATTTTCAGGGTATTACAGGATGATCTGAACATCGGCACAACTGTATAAATAAGCATTGTTTTGATGTGAGTCACTCATGAAGAGCTGTAACTTTTTGCAGAATATTTCACTTCAAAGGCTGCATTAACATAAATTAAAATAGGCTTGAAATAATAGCTACACTAAGTCAGTTGCTTAATTAGTAGCTTGCCAAACAAAGGAAATAAGATCATCTGACAAGGAATTGGTCACCTGCTACTGAAACATACCTAATAGTGTGTAATACCTTACCATGGACTGGACAAGCTTCTGGAGATAAGCCACACTTGCATCAAAGAATTGGTCAGTTGGTCCAGCTTTGGTGGATGCCTTCTTTCTCGGTTTACTGGTTGTTCCAGGTAGTCCCACAGATTTTAAAGCTGATTCTAAACTCAATATCTGGGAATTTTGTGGGCCAGTTCAGATGCGTGAATGCTCCTAAATGCCATCATCATCAGTAATATTCACAGCCCTGTGAATGCCAGAAATGTCAAGTTTACAGTCAGTATTTTTAGAAAAATAGTTATATAGGATAAGATATAGTTCATGAACACGATTGCTTGAGTTTGGTGTGGAAGATATAGAATCAGGCCTACACAGAGCCTGAGTATTTACAACTGCATTTAAAACTGGTTCGGGAAGATGCTCATAGGATCGTTGGAGAAATGAACATTGCCCTGGCCATTTAGTGGCAGTTCAAACCCAACCAAAGTGAAAAATCCCACACTGAATGTGTATGACTTAATACAGAGTAAAGACACAAGTTTCATTCTAGAAATACATTGACCAAATGGCTGGTAGTTGTGGCCACAACATCTCATACTCCCGGAGGACCTCCAACCAAATATCTTGGGGAATACAGTCATACACTTTTTCCTAATCCAATAAACACATGAAGACTGGGTTGGCAAACTTCCTTTTCAGCAGTCTGCATAAGGGTAAAAAGCTGGTCATATGTCCCATTACAGGGAGTAAATCTCCATGGTTTTTAATCTGAAATAGTATTTTTTAGGATCTAGGCATAAACTTTCACAGGGAGGCTGAGCTGGGTGATACCCTGCTATTACTCTCAAGGATTTAGGAGCTCCTTGAAGTGCTCTTTCCACTGTCCAACAATATCTTTTGAAGTACCTTTGCAGAGTACAGTCTCTTGTCCTCGTTCCCCAGGACAAACTTCAACTGAATGGCCACCAGTCAGGGGCTTACATCCCCACAACTCCCTGGTGTCTCTCAACTCCTGAGTAGGAGAGGTACTGATTCCTTTCAAACATTTTGGTTTTAGAGCCAACACTATGTACAGAGCTGAGCTCAACAATATTTGGTTGGTACCTCTCTACCTCACCCGTGCAAGTGAGGTTACATATTATGTGCCAACGTTTCCAAGGCGCCAATAACCTCTCCGCCATCCATTACTGCCTATGAATCGCTGCACTGGATCCCCATGGTTCCTTGAGATAATTCTTTATTAAATTTATTTACTTTGCTACTCTTTTCTTTATTTTGCTCCCAGCTGTAAATAGATTTCAGCCCTAACTACAGAGCTACAGAGAACAGGGTTATTATCAGCTGCCTGTTATGTTGAAGGCAAGTTAGATCAGTTGTAAATGTTTAATTATTTGAGGTAATCAAACTCAAATCAGAGTCACAACAGGCATGGGGCAAGATACAGACAGGCAACATCTGAGGCATATCCATAATCATAAACCAAGAAAACAAAGAATAAAGAGAGGGTGGAAATGGTCATGTAAAACAAGTTATGACCATGGTAACCATGGTAACAACCCAAACAATACAAAACAAGACATTGGACATTTAATGGTCTAAGAAGTGGTCTTATCAGACTACAAGTGGACTATAGAGTTCTTTTGTTACAGAGAAAACATAGCTGTTAAGAAAACCAAAGCAACACCTAAAACAAATATAACATTTAGATAATTGTTTGGTCTGATTGTAGAAACATCTGTAAAGTTATCCTCATATCCTATTGATGTCATAAAGAGTTGTTCTCAGTGATGCCCAAGCCATTGAACATCTCCATTCACCATTCGGTTCCACATTGAGGGATATCCAGTCTGGCTGCAGCTACATCTGGTAGAAGAAATCAGAGTTGGTCTTTACCCTCACGTCACAGCACCCTGCTTAAGGAACAGTGATTCTCCAAATTTGAGACATATCTTCAACAGTCCTTAAAGTCTCTGAAAAGAGCACTGGAAAATTTACAGATATAGGCTGCCCTGTACATGACCTTGTGCCACTATACAGAGGAGAGATCACCAGTACATCACTCAGACATCTTGGAGTCCTTCCGTTCACCTTCTCTGGACCTAAGCTGATTTAAGATGGGCTAAGACGAAGTGGAACAGTGTTCTCTGGGGTGACCAACCAAATGAAGATTTGGAAAAATACTTCCAAAATGTCAGCAATTGTCGCCCACAGTTCCAAAAAGCTTACAGTGTTAGTAGAAACAAAAGTTAATGCAAAACAGTAGTAAACATTCCCCTGTAGCAAATTCTTATAAAGGGATTTTTGTGTGTGAAATCAAATTCAAAATGGGCATATATTTTCCACAAAGACAATACAATTTTAACATTTGATCTGTTATCTTTATACACATCATGTGCAAACCATTCATAAATTTAGAATATGAATAATTTGCACATCACTGCATTCTGTTTTTATTAACATTTTGCAGAGTATCCCAACGTTTTGACAACTTTTCCTCTCTAGAAACTTCCAGATTTGTAACTCTGGGCAGAAAAGTTCCATTCCCTACAAACCTTTACTCCTGGAAAGTGTTCAAGGTACACCCATCACTCTACACTTTCGCCACTGCTCTTACTGCACTTATGTATTGTCATGGTATTGGAATGCCTGAAACTCTTCCCACACTCTGAACAGTAGTACGGTTTCTCTCCTGTGTGAATGCGCTGGTGCCGTCGAAGATGACCATGTTGGTTAAAACTCTTCTTGCAAACCGAACACTGATACGGCTTCTCTCCGGTGTGAATGCGCTGATGCTCTTGGAGAATACTCTGACGATTAAAGCTCTTCCCGCACTCTGAACACTGATATGGCTTCTCTCCGGTGTGAGTGCGCTGGTGTTGATGGAGTTGACTCTGTCCAGAAAAACTCTTCCCACACTCTGAGCAGGGATAGGGTTTCTCTCCTGTGTGAATGAGCTGGTGTCTATGGAGAGAATTCTGCTGAGTAAAACTCTTCCCACACTCGGAGCAGTGATACGGTTTAATTCCTGTGTGGATGCGCTGGTGTCGTTGGAGGTGACTCTGATGATTGAAACTCATCCCACACTCTGAGCAGTAATACGGCTTCTCTCCTGTGTGGACACGCTGGTGTTGTTGGAGAGAACTCCAACGACTGAAACTCTTCCCACATTCTGCGCAGATATATGGCTTCTCTCCGGTGTGAATGAGCTGGTGTTGTTGGAGAGTACTGTGATGATTAAAACTCTTCCCACAGTCTGTGCAGTGGTACGGCTTCTCTCCGGTGTGAATGCGCTGGTGTTGATTGAGAGAGCTCTGCTGATTAAAACTCCTCCCACAGTCCGTGCACTGATACGGCTTCTCTCCCGTGTGAATGCGCTCGTGCACTTTTAGATTAGCATGTCGACTAAATCGCTTTCCGCACTCAGTGCAGCAGTGTTTTTTCTTCTTGATGCGCTTCTGTACTATTATGTAAGGTGTGGTCATATCAGGGGTAACAGACGATGTTTGCGAAGTACTGGAGCCTACGGATGCCATATTCTTATATTTCACCTGTTTCAGAAGTTTAACATTCGTCTTGGTGGGATCTCTTGATGTGTTTACAGAAGCACATTTAAGCTGGGTAGGAAAGTGCAGGAGAAAACTTGAAAATGGAGATCAATCATTTCTAGAAGAAGAAAAAAGAATAAAGATAAACTCAATGTGCAATGCAACAAAAGTCAACTGACCTATATCATAAATGCTGCACTCAAATCAACAGCCAGAAAGAGTAATGGAAGAATAAACTTCCATTTCATGTCAACAAAGCCATCACTTCATACCACCAAACAGATATATGTAGACCACACTGAGGACAAAAACATTTTGTTCAAAGTTTAGACTGTATAAACTTATGTATTGTTTTAGGTTTAAAATTAATAAGGAAAAAGGGGATCATTTTTTTAAAATAGTCTTTTAAACTGATCGACATAAATTGGTGTGTGATCAGTAGACAGTCTGGTAGTCCTGATTTAGTTCTCTAACAGCATGCTCAGCGTACAATCGCTCTTTCACGTTTTGACTACATGGATTGATTTTGCGAATCGGTTATGACGCTACTACGGGGTTTTAAGGTGCACCGAATAATTCGAATAAGCCGATTTCAGTATCATTCGCTTTCTACACATTGTTAATAAGTGAGTAAACAATAAGATCTGCTGTATGTCTTCAAACTGACAGTGGAGTAGATAGTCATGTACATAAAGGATCATATTTACAGTTAGCACACAAAAGAACAGAAGCACCTCAGATAAACCTACAACCACAAAGTCTTGATCTAAGAACATGTGTTTGATGTTTCTGGAACTAACTTGGTAAATAAATCAGAATCGTTCTGCTCTGTTTATCAAACCCAACTAGGAAAACATTCCCAACCACATATTCTGGTCCACCAGCAGCAGCTCCCATTACCCAGCTCTGGTCTGAATGAAGCTGCTTCTGAGTGTCTAATTTATTTAAACCCATCCGATCTTATTCTCAGAACTCAGATGTGTCTCCAGCTGTGTGTCTCAGAGTGAATGAAGAACAATGAGTGTTAAAGTGTCGGACAGCTTCCTACCTTCAATAGTTCAGCTCTGGTTTCTGCTCCTCCAACAACACTGTCTGAGCGCGAAGGAGGCTTACACTGCTGACCACAACACGATCTTCTGCTTCTCCACTTTAGAGCAGTTGGAGTAAGTCATAGTTACAGAAATAGCGCCACCACCTGGCCTGGAGCGGCCTCCCGCTGAAAGCACCTGGTCATGGAAACGTGCGTCATTTTAAATCCCACCTGTATTCAGTCAAGCATGGCCTTGGTTCTTGGTTCATGGTTCTTATGACTTTTATTTTAAGTAGCCTTAAGGTTCATATTACAAAACAGGCACTTCAAATTACAAAACATTTAAAACTTTAAATCAGTAAATTAGAACTTTTAATTGCAAGAAATCTGTTCCCCTTTAACAACCTTTAATTTCTGTATTAATAATAATAATAATAATAATAATAATACATTTTATTTCATAGGCGCCTTTCTGTCACTCAAGGACACCTTACAAATGTGCAAATTAAACAATACATATGAAAAAAAAAATAAAGATTAAAAAAACACAACATTAAGAACAGGTTAAAATTAGAAAATACACAATGATCAAATGGAGAATGCAAGTTTAAACAGGTAAGTTTTGAGTGTGGATTTGAATTGTGAAAGTGAGTTAATATTTCTTAAATCAGGTGGTAAAGAGTTCCAGAGTTGGGGAGCAGAGCGGCTGAAAGCTCTGCTCCCCATGGTGCTGAGGCGAGCAGTGGGGACAGCCAGGTGGATGGAAAAGAATGATCTGAGGGAGTGAGAGGGAACAACAACCTGAAGAAGAGTAGAGAGATATGGTGGAGAAAGATTGTGAATGGCCTTGAAGGTGAGCAGAAGGATTTTGTAGTTGATACGGAACTTAACCGGGAGCCAATGGAGCTGTTGGAGGACAGGAGTGATGTGATGGAAGGTGGGGGTTCTAGTAATGATACGGGCAGCTGAATTCTGGACCAGTTGAAGCTTATGGAGAGATTTGTGGGTGAGACCAAAAAGAAGAGAATTGCAATAATCTAATCGGGAGGTAACAAGGCTGTGTACAAGAATGGCAGTAGCGTGAGGAGTAAGAGAGGGCCGAAGGCGGTTGATATTGCGAAGGTGGAAGTAGGCAGACCGAGTGATGTTATTAATGTGTGATTGAAATGAGAGAGTACTGTCCAGGACGACATCCAAGCTCTTTACCTGTGTGGAGGGGGAAACATTGTTGTTCATTTTCCTCAGTTTCTTATTAATGTAAAAATTGTTTATGTTCTTTGGAAGGAACAGGATATCAAATATGTGAAACAATAAGGAATTTAATGTAGCTTGTGTCGTGTGTATTGGAAGCTGCTGACCACATTAGACATAGTCTAATGCCCTGCACAGACAGCTGAAACAGTAAAAATGCACCACTCTGATAAACTCTACACAAAACTCAGACACAGCAGTGTGGGGATCATTGGGAAGTGGGACTTTAAGACACAGGAGCTCTAACAAAGCACTTCAGACAGAGGCAGAATAAGGATGTACGGTATGAGAAAAATACTGAGTTTAGGGAAAACTGACGCATCTAAAACAAGTAGTGCCCAATCATAGAAATCTGATCATTAAAATGAGTTGAAATTGGTTTTGCTGTGGTTTAAACTGGGTTTTCTGCATGTGATGTGTATTTAAGCAGTGGTGTGTCACTGGATAAAATGTGTATTGTGATGTGTCACTGTGACTTTTTCTTTTTGGTGTTAAAGTGAACAGATGTTGACTTATTACCTGAATAAGTGTGGGTTTGAAAGCCGACCTAGTTTACTGCTGCTTGTACTTGGGGGTCTTGGACTAATGGCATGGTTAATGTTTTCCATGGAATTTCTGAATTGTGAGAAATTTACAATTCAGTGCCTGGTCTGGTCTCCTGAATCGGTTCCAATGGTAATCTGTAACTAATTCTGGTCTGTATTTTGTAGTTAGTGTTTTATAAAAAATTAATCCTTAGGTTAATTATTGAAAACTTCGCCTCTCATTTATGTAAACACAAAAGCTAATGTACTCTGAACTCACAACTAGCAGCCTTCACAGACGACAATGCCCAACATGGACACCATTCCGATCATTGATTTTGATGCATACAAACTTGGGGTTAACGAAATATCCAAGAAGAAACTGCAGGAGCTTTGTGATGAAGTGAAAACAGCCTTCACTGAAGTGGGGTTTGTTTACCTGAAGAACACTGGAATAGACCAGAATGATGTGAGTGTTGCTTGGTTAGGCTTTTTTTTTTACTCACTGCATTTCATAATAAAAATCTGTACTTTCTGCTCTTGGCATATTTACAACAGGCATTACTCTGGTCTTACATAAACTCTGGTCTAATTGATTATATTATTTAACTGGTTTGTTATGTATTTTTTTTTTCAACTAGCTGGTTTCAACAGTATGTCAGTTTATTGGACTACATTTCTAAGTTCAAAGTTTTTGCAAATCAAATAAAACGTAAAGCAATTAAGTTTAAATTGGTAGTTTTTATATCTGAAATTGTGTTCCGAGGGCAAAAACTTCTACTTTAACATTCTTGGTATTTTAGGACAAAAGCTTATCAACAAAGATTAGTAATGATAAAGAGAACGTTTTCACAAAGGGTGTATATCTGAATTACTTATTCATATATATTATGAACAATATTATTATAATTAATATATATTATATATTTTTCAGCATTTTGCACAAAAACGAATTAATTTCTGACAGACCAAAATGTAGTTGTGAAACTTTTTTACAAATCAGCTGAGTTAATTAGATGCTGCCTGCTCTAATATATATACATAATCAATTGATAGTTATAGTAATTGATAGATCAACTGAAAGTTATATACATTGCTGTGTCAATTTTGGGGCAAATAACAGAAATAATCTATTTTTACACAATAGGAAGTATTGGACTAACTAACTTAATCAGATATACAATACTTTGTGAATATATATTACCTAAAAATCATTAAAACAAGAGAATTCACATAGTTATTTATGGTGTGTTGGCAATACTCTTCAAATTGCCAAACCCTCTTTTTTCAGCATTTCGGTGAACACTAATAAAAGGATATATGGAAAAACTGGGCTTCTGTTTCATAATGTTTAAAATGTTCCCAAGACAGAGTTCCCAGGTAGTTTTGTATTGTACTGAAAGTGGCCCACACAGAAGAATCTTATTTAGCCTCAAAACAGATCTGGCCCACCTCTGGTAAAAATATGGCAGTGCTGCTTGTCTCAGACTGGATCTGGGCCAGTTCTGGTAAATATTGCCAGTGTTGACATGAACAATAATTAAAGTTTTAAATAGATATTAACAGAATTAGGAGTGCAAAGGTCAAATTCATATTCAGAACACTGTAAGAAACATTACCCTAAATTTTATTCCATGTGAAATGTCCATAGTTCTGTTCATTTAGAATAACACTGGGTTTAAATATTTATTTTGATTAGTCCAACACAGTATACTTCAGTACTAGGAACACTACTACATATCTTAGCATGCATTCAGAAATAATTAATTCACAAGTAAATAAAAAAAGTAATATTAAGTTAATAGAACAATAAATCTTTGTCTTCAATTCAACCATGTAACATGAAATTAAATGTATTTAATTCACAGTGTAGTAAATGTTTTAGACATGATGGCTAAAAACCAGGAGTAATTCAGTAAAAGAAAAAAGGTCCTGTAAAAGCAACTGGCTGGGTTCTGGTAAGTACATTTGGCCCTCTCTTGTATCTTGCGTCATCATTCCATTTGGCATGTGGGTTGCAAGTAAATGCTGGAAGTGGACCAGGTTTAGGCCATATCAAGTTTGCTATCTGGGAAGTCTATAAACACCTGAACACCATGTCCTCCAGGTGCAAGAAGGACTAAGTCACCTCTTTGGAATTACCTGAATTTCTGTATTGATTACTAATGAACTGTGGTAATAAACTGACCACACAGATTATACTCTTAATATCAATTGTCTCTATGTGTAACTACTAATCTTTACATTTGGGGAAATTTGAAAAACCAATAATAATAATATGAAGAAGCAAAACTAACAA
>JAMWET010005313.1:0-67500 GCA_024036415.1 Prochilodus magdalenae
TCTTTTCTTGTGTGTGCCCCAAATCACGCAGCGAGGCGAGGACAAAAATGGAGATAGTGTTTTATTGGATGGTGACAAAAAGATATATAATACAATATACAGTAAATAGATATAATATACAGTGGTCGGCAATGAAACTGAAACACCTGTTCATTTTAGTGTGGGAAGTCTCATGGCTAAATTGGACCCAGCCTGGTGGCCAAGCTTCATTAATTGCACCATTTGCAATCCACCAGTAAAGAGCAGAGTGTTGAAGGTTCAGTTAGCAGTAAAAGCACAGTTCTGCTCAGAAATACTGCAAATGCACACAGCATTATGGGTGACATACCAAGAGTTCAATAGAGGGACAACTTTTGGTGCCGTCCTTGCTGGCCATCTGTGACCAAGACAGCTAGTCTTTGTGATGTTAAAAGAACCACGGTATCCCGGGGTAATGCAGCATACCACCGAGAAGGACGAACCTCACCAGCATCACGTAGTGACATGGCAACTATCCTGCAAGAGGAATGGCCTTAAACTTCCTCTGACCACTGTGCAGGACTCCAGTATATGTCATTCCAAGACGAAACTGACGCTGTATTTGGCAGCAAAAGGAGGCCCTACACCATACTAATAAATGATTGTGGTCTAAAACCAGGGGTTCAGTTTCATTGTCCAACCCCTGATATATTATATATATATATTCAAAAGGAATGAAAGTAATCAGATTCATGTTACTTTATTTATAGAATACTTTACATCAGGTTACGACTACAATTCCAGCACGTGTTCAGTAATCTGTAAAGAGATAATAGTTAACGAGACCCCCCAAAGCCTTTTGTCATCCTATTCACGGTAACATGGCATCATTCTGCCACTGATGACTGCCACTTTGAAGAACGGCTGCCCTCCAGTCCTTAATAAGAATACAGTTTGTTTCAGTTTTCCGATCTTCCAAATTGCCATCTTGTCGTTCGTTACATTCTCGTTGGCTCTTTATTCAAGGTGTTTTGGTCCATCTGTTGTTCTAATGTTAGACCCCCATTCAAACGCATATGTTATGTTGATTATTAAACATATTAGGCTTAAATATTAAGTCGGTCATTTAAAACAGGCCAACAATTTGGCTTGTTTATGTTTTCGCACAATATGCCCCCCCCCCATAATTCAGCTAACGAAACTGTGTGCAGAAGAGAGGTGTCCCATAAGAGGACGTGCTTATTTATTACACTGGAAACTCAACACTACATGCCCAGGTGTGACCAGCCCACCTGAACATTTGCATGTGACTGTAATTACAAAGGTTCTATCTTTGTGCCTTTTTAGGTTTTTATTCTGCTTTGTTTTTAGGAAAGTTCTGATGATGCCTGTTAGCTAGGTTAGCATTTGTTACATTTACATTTATGACATTTAGCTGACGCTCTTATCCAGAGTGACTTACAAGGTTAATCATATTACAAGGAGGCCAATGTAGTGTTAGGAGTCTTGCCCAAGGACTCTTATTGGTGTAGCACAGCGTAGTCACCCAGACTGGGATTCGAACCCCAGTCTCCCAGATATGGTGGTGGCTCTCTGTTGGGCAGTGGTGTTATCCGCTGAGCTACACCAACCAGCTAGAGGGCCCACACCTAAATTCCTCACTTTCAGATTTAGAGTAGGTTTTAAGATTAGTACCTCAGTAAAAGACGGTTCTTCGAGGTTTAGTCAGTAAAGGGAATGGTTATATAGAGAACCCGACACTCCTAAGGTTATTCAAGGGTTCTTTAGTAAAGGAAGGGTTCTGTTTAGAGCTATGCATGTTTCATACATGGCGAACTATTTCCTCAGACTGATATGAATTCAGTGTGTCGTATATGTTTCTTTATAGCATCATAGAGCACCTTTTGGGTTCTATATAAAACTATTTCTCAGCAAGGTTCTACATAGAACACAAATACAGCTGATATACAAACATATAGAACCATTCTATTTACTTAAGAACCCTTAAGGAACAATTTTAAGAGTGTAGGGCTCTATATAGAACCATTCCGCTTAAAAACAAAACAGTCCCTTGAGGAACCATTTTAAGAGAGGTGGATTTGAACACAACTACTAATAACATAAACAAACAAACAAACAAATAAATAAATAAATAAATAAATAAATAAATAAATACCATAGACCTCTCAGTCCTTCTAAACCATATAAATTAGTGTAACTATAATGTAACAAACACTGTAAACTCTGATATGCTCAACAAACTAAAGGTTTCCCTAAGGGTCTTGGCTTGTATTTAATTCTAGGGGGGAAAAATAGAACCCTTATATTAGGTGGGTTTTTTTTTTTTTTTTTTTTTTTTTTTTTTTTTTTTTTTTTTTTTTTTTTTTTAACACTCAGGAATATTCATATTCATATTTGAACATCACAATTACCAAAATACTCCATTAGAAAGGAGTTCTCTGGGGAACTGAAAGTTGCAGTGCTCCAAAGAACCCTTTATCTTACAGCACAGTATGCAGGAATGACTTGGGTCTTGGTTCTTGCAGGTGGCAGATAGGTTCCTCAGAGTGTGACCTTTCCATAGTGAAGGTCAAGGATCGCCACAACTTTCATAAGAGCAGATCTGATCTGCTGGAAATCTGATTCCCTCGGCCAATAAGAGAACATGTACACTTGGAGAGTTCTCATTTTTTAATTTTATAATTAATTAATTAAATAATACTGTGTAAAGTTATGAAGTGTAAATAAACCTGTGGCATGGACAGGAGAAGACCACCGTATGAGTACGGGTAGACCACTGAAGCAAGGAATTCACTTTCTCCATGTTTACTGGGGGAGGATGTAAAGCTGATGAGTTTCTAACTAGCTCTTATTGTGTTCTTGGCTCTTGGCCACGTCATACTTTGGCCCCCCAAGACACAAACTTTGGGCTCCCTAGGACTCAGCAGCTTCTTTTCTCCGACAGAACTTCTGGAAGAGTGGGGCATGTGTGCATATACATTTAGTGCTGCCCCCGCAAAGACCCTGCAGCTTCTCTTCAGGAAGCCCCTCTCGCTGATCCCCTCGGGGACGGCGGTAGTAGCTGCTCTTTGAGGCGCGTGGATGCAGGAGGGAAAAACGCGATTGTTCGAGAAAGAAAAAATGGCAACGGGAGTGTGACTAAATCGGGTTTTGCTTGGCAGTCGGACATAGGCTTAGATTCCGCTCATCCCGAGAGAGAGCGCGAGGCCCCGCTAAATCCTGGCATCAGATTGAAAAGTTGAACGTTGCCAAAGGCACCGCATTCGCGACAATTAGCTACCTTTTCAGTCCCGGCCCCTCGCTTATCCGTCCCCTAGGTGGCTATCTAATCGTCCGCCTTTGTTTAGAGGAACAGCTCTCTTTCACTCCCTTTCATTCTTTTTCACTCTCTTTTACTCTTTCACGCCAGACCCTCGCATCACTGACTGCTCCCGGCTGACTCCTCACTAAATCTGTACAGGGGAGAAAGAGGCAGAGAGAGAGAGAGAGAGAGAGAAAGAATAAGAAAGAGAGCGAGAGAAGAGAGAGAGACGAGAGAGAGAGAGAGAGAGAGAGAGAGAGAGAGAGAGAGAAAGTGTTAAAGAGGGTATGAGACAGAAAAGAGGGGGGGGGGGGAAAAGCATGTACGTGAGAGAGGGTGCATAAGAGTATAGGAGTGAGTGAGAGTCAGAGTGATAGAAAAAATACTGAGAGGTAAAAAAAAAACACTGAGGCACTGAAAGAAAGAAAGATCATGTTAAAAGTAAAGGAATAGAGAGTGAAAGAAAAAGAAAAAGAGAAGGTGAAGGATGAGAATGAGAGATACAGTTCAGACAGAGAGATAAAGAGAGGGTGAGAATGAAAAAAGGAAATGAGATGGAAAAAGAAAAATCAACCAAGAGAGACAGCCAGACAGAAAGAGTACCTAAGAACAAAGGAGAAAGAAGAAGTGAGAGAGAGTGCAAAAGGAAAAGAGAAAGAAGGGGACAGTGGAGAAAAAAGAAAAAAGATGGAGTGAAAGAGACAGAGATGCTGAGGGAGAAAGAAAAAACAGTAAGATAGAGAAGTGTGAAAGAGAAAAGAGATAGGGAAAGTGAAAAAACAGAGAGAGTAAGAGAGAGACAGAGAGAGAGACAGAGAGGGGGTGAGAAAGAAATAGGAAAGAGGAGAGGAGAAAGGGATATAAAAGAAAAGAGACACAGAGTGAGACCAAAAAACACATGAATGAGAAATAGATTAAGAGAGAATGATGATGGAGAGCATGGAGGAAGATGGGAGAAAATAAGAATGAGGGTTTTAGATCAAAGGAAAAAAGAAAATAAAGGGAGGACGAAATGAGAGAGAAAAGATAGATAGAGGGAAAAGAGAAAAAAGAGGTAGAAAAAAGAAAGAGATAGTTTAGACAGAATGAAAAAAATCATGAAATAAGAGAGAGAGGGGGAGGAAGGGAAGAGAGTGTAAGAATGATGCAGGAAAGAGAAAACCAAAAAGGGTGATAAAGGAAAGAAGAGAAAGTAATACGGAAATGAGAAAAGAAGGAAGGATGATGAAGGTGCAAAAGAAATAAGACAGCGGCACTGAAAGAGAAAAGGAGAGTGAGAAAGAAAAAGACAATGAGAAGAAGAGAAAAGTGCAAAGAGAAGGGCAAAAGGGAGAGATGGTTAGAAACAAAAAATAGAAACAGAAAAGACAGAAAAAATGAACATGGAAAAAGAAAAGGAAAGAAAGAGAAATAAAAAAGAGGAAAGGAGGAAAGGAGACTCCTAGTGAGTGAGTGAGAAAAGGAGAGGAGTGAGACTGTCTGAGAGATGAGTGGGAAAGAGGGAGAGGCAGAAAGAAATGAGGAAAGAAAGAGAAGAGGAGAGTGAGAAAGTGAAAGAGAGAGGAAAACAGAGAGAGTGGAAGAGAGAGAGAGGAGTGGAAGAATGAGAGAGACAGGAGCCAGAGAGAAAACTGAGAAAGAATGAGAGAGAAAAAGGCAGACAGACAAAGAGAGAGAGAAAAAATCAGAGAGAGAGAGAATCAGAGAGAGAGAAAGACAAAAAGATAAAGGGAGAGAGAAAGACAAAGAAAGAGAGAAAGAATCAGAGAGAGAGATTTACAGAGAGAGAGAGAGAGAGAGAGAGAGAGAGAGAGAGAGAGAGAGAGAGAGAGAGAGAGAGAGAGAGAGAGAGAGAGAGAGAGAGGAGAGAGCAGGGACAGAGAGAGGGACCCAAAGAGAAGAGAGAGAATCAAAGATGCGAGAGAGAGAGAGGAGGGAGAGAGACAGACGAGAGAGAAGAGAGAGAGGGAATCAGAGAGAGAGAAAGAAAAAAGGAAGAGAGAGACAAAGAGAGAGAGACAAAGAGAAAGAGAGAGAATCAAAGAGAGAGAGAGAGAGAGAGGGAGAGAGAAAGGAAGAGAGACAGAGAGAGAGAGAGACTCAGAAAGAGAGAGAGAGAAAGGAAGAGAGACAGAGAGAGAGAGAGAGAGAGAGATGAGAGAGAGAGGGAATGCGAGGAGAGGAAGAGAGAGAGCGAAAGAGAGAGGAGAGACAGAGAGAGAGAGAGATGAGAGAGGAGATGAAGAGAGAGAGAGAGAGGAGAGACAGAGAGAGAGAGAGAGAGAGAGAGAGAGAGAGAGAGAGAGAGAGAGAGAGAGAGAGAGAGAGAGAGAGAGAGATTGCGAGTGAGTGGTGTACTATCTGAGAGACTGACTCAGATAAGCTGAACTCCTGTATGTAACTTGGTAAGCCTTTAATACTCCAGCACAACTTCCCACCTCCAACATGTAAACACAATCAGCACAGTCCGCTTTGTGCAGCTACTCCGAGGCCTGATGCTCCGCAGTAACAACCACAGGCTCAGACCGCCGCAGGAGAGAGAGAGAAGGAGGGAGTTGGCGTTGACGACTCTTAGGGATTAAAGGAAGGAGACGGAGATGTGGAGATCCTGGGAGTTCCAGACTCTGCTGTAATAGTGTTCCGTTCCAGCGTGGTGTTAGCTGTAAGGGCTCTACAGGGGGCTGAATGTGTATCAGGGACAGCGAGGGGCTTTCTCAATCGGATTACACAGCCCAAGAATATGGGAGAGAGTTATAGTATTCATAATGCACCGCATTATCTCTCCTAAATTAGAACTACATCAATCGGAACCTCAAACAAGAACATCAGATGGGAACAGACAAACAAACAGCTGGAGCACATCACAGCAGGAACAGCTCAGCCACAGAGAGCCTCCCGGGCTGAGTCCGCAGGCAGGTCCACACCTCATGTCTGGTATCTCTCTTCCACTCTCTGTCTCTCCTTGCATCTACACTCATCTGACCATACAGGACACTCTGTAACTCTACAGGTCCAGACTGTACTTCCTGTTCTTTAATGGTCAGGACCCCCACAGGACCACCACAGAGCAGGTATGATGTGGGTGGTGGATCATTCTCAGCACTGCAGTGACACTGACGTGGTGGTGGTGTGTTAGTGTGTGTGGTGCTGGTGTGAGTGGATCAGACACAGCAGTGCTGCTGGAGTGTTTAGACACTGTGTCCACTCACTGTCCACTCTATTAGACACTCCTACCTTGCTGCTCCACCTTGTAGATGGACAGTCAGAGACGATAGCTCATCTGCTGCTGCACAGGGCAGTGTTGCTCATCCTCTAGTCCTTCAGCAGTGGTCACAGGACGCTGCCCACAGGACACTGCCGACAGGATGCTGTTCACAGGATGCTGCCCACAGGATGCTGCCCACAGGACGCTGCTCACAGGACGCTGTTCACAGGATGCTGCCCACAGGACGCTGCCCACAGGATGCTGCTGACAGTACGCTGTTCACAGGACACTGCCCACAGGACGCTGTTCACAGGACGCTGCCCACAGGACGCTGCACACAGGACGCTGCACACAGGACGCTGTTCACAGGACGCTGCCCACAGGACGCTGTTCACAGGACACTGCCCACAGGATGTTGTTCACAGGATGCTGCCCACAGGACACTGCCGACAGGATGCTGTCTACAGGAAGCTGCCCACAAGACACTGCTGACAGGACGCTGTTCACAGGACGCTGCCGACAGGACGCTGCCCACAGGACGCTGCCCACAGGACGCTGCCCACAGGACGCTGCCCACAGGACACTGCCGACAGGATGCTGTTCACAGGACGCTGCCCACAGGACGCTGCCCACAGGACGCTGCCCACAGGACACTGCCGACAGGATGCTGTTCACAGGACGCTGCCCACAGGACGCTGCCCACAGGACACTGCCGACAGGATGCTTTTCACAGGACGCTGCCCACAGGACGCTGTTGGCTAAACATACGCTGGTCTATGATGGAAGGATGAATCATCTAAGCCATTTAGCCTTTAGGATCATGAGGGGTGGAGGAGCCTTTCTCAGCACTCGTTGAGCAGAAGGCAGGAAACACCCTGGACAGGATGGAAGAGGACTGCACTAATGATCTTGAGATCTCAAGAAAACTGTAGAAAGTGATCACTAAGGCCCGGTTCATCAGCAGTCCTCAGCGTAGCCTAATAGATGGGGGATCAGCAATAAACTCCCCATAGAACCCATAGCCGGTGTCAGGGGTATCAGTGATGAGCCTTTGGCTTTGGCAGTCAGTTTTAGCATTATAGCTTAGCTAGGTTAGCGTGCTAACATTAGCATCACGGTTCTCAAGAATTAAAGGGTTCTTTGCTGTTTGGTTTGATGTAGAATGTAGATGGTTCTTTAAGGAACCTTTTGGAAATTATTACAAGCCTGACATCATAGCTGTGGGAGAACCCTTGTTGGTGCTATGCAGAAACAAAGGTTCCACACAGGGCCATGTACAGCACCTGCTACATCAGTTTGCAGAGTCCTTTCATGATGCAAAGAACTTGTTAGTCATACACAGGGTTCTACTAGGGTTCTATATAGAACCATGTTTCCCCTAAGGAATCCTTGCAAGGTGTTTGTCTACAATATGCTGTAGAGGGTTCTTTATGGAACCTTGTATTATGATAAGCCTGGCATTGTAAGAATAGCAGAACCCTTGTTGGTTCTATGTGGAGCCAAAGGTTCCACATAGGACCATGTACAGCACCTGCTACATCAGTTTGAGGAGACCTTTTATGATGGAAAGAACTTCTTAGTCGTACACAGGGTTCTACTAGGGTTCTATATAGAACCATGTGTTCCCTAAGGAATCCTTGCAAAGCGTTTGCCTACAATGTGATGTAGAGGGTTCTTTATGGAACCTTCTATTATGACAAACCTTACATTGTAACTGTAGCAGAACCCTTGTTGGTGCTATGTAGAACCAAAGGTTCCACATAGGACCATGTACAGCTCATGCTACATCAGTTTGAAGAGTCCTTTCATAATGGAAAGAACTTCTTAGTCATACACAGGGTTCTACTATGGTTCTATAGAGAACCATTTTTTTCCTAAGGAATCCTTGCAAGGCGTTTGCCTACAATGTGCTGTAAAGGGTTCTTATGGAACCTTCTATTATGACAAGCCTGACATTTTAACTATAGTAGAACCCTTGTTGGTGCTATGTAGAACCAAAGGTTCCATATATGACCATGTACAGCATATGCTACATCAGTTTGAAGAGTCCTTTCCTAATGGAAAGAACTTCTTAGTCATACACAGGGTTCTACTAGGGTTCTATATAGAACCAATTTTTTCCTGATCCTTGATCAGATCCTTGATCCTAAGGAATCCTTGCAAAGTGTTTGTCTACAATGTGCTGTAGAGGGTTCCTTATGGAACCTTCTATTATGACATGCCTGACATTGTAACTATAGTAGAACCAAAGGTTCCATATATGACCATGTACAGCAAACCATGTACATCAGTTTGACTTATTAGTCATACCCAGTGTTCTACTAGGGTTCTACATAGAACCATTATCTTGGCTAAGGAACCCTTGAGGAACCATGTGCGGGTGCTGCCCGTGGCCTGTGAAGGAGCTGGAGGGAGAGGAGAGAGGAGCTGCACTAGACAGAGTGAATGTGAGGAGGGATACAATGATAAATAAGGTCCCGCTGACCTTACACGGGAGTCACTCCCGGTTCAAGCTGATAGCGCCGCTCCGGAGCTAAACATGAGCCCAGTTTACACGAGCTGTCGGCAAACATGTGAATCTGAGCCTGCGCGTGTGGGGGTGGCCCTCCATCACGCTGCTTGCAGGCAGGTTCAAGGCTACGTACCGTGTACCATATCAAAAGACTCGTCACGTACTTTCAACAGGGAGCCAGCCTCTATTACTGTATGCACATGTTAATTATTACACAAATTAGCCCCCTTCTGGTCCTATAGGGGCTTTTCTTCCGGGGGAGCTGTTGTGATGCAATTATAAGCAATGCTCGCGCTGCCATTTTAGATGCATGTGTACGCAAGATCATCGCAAACATGGCAACCCTGCTGCCCCGCCCCTGCTGTTAGAGTTTTGATTCACGGCAAACTCTTCTCACTGGAGGAAGTTCCTTCGCTGCAAACCGAGATGTCCTGGCATCAGAAAGGGTACACCTGGTCAAAGTTTCAATCCCGTTCAATGACTAGACCTAGTCCTAGAACTGAGGTGCGGCAGGTAACACGTGCAGTAGAGTAGAATACAGCTCAGTGCAAGTGTACATATGGGACAGTACAGTGTGTTGAGGTAGCCAGGTGTGCAGGTAAGTATGTGGTTGTAAGTAGATGTGTGTATAATAGTGTTCAGTGAGAATAGCAGCTCAGTGTTCAGGGGAACAGCTAAAACAGCGTAGAGTACTGATGTACAAATGTAGAAATACACAGCTTAGGTGTTCAGGTATAGGGGTCTAGTTAAAGTGCATATAGTCCCTTGGGCCACTGTGAATAGTTACAGTACTCGCTGAGCTGATTTCCCAACGGTGTAAAGTTAAACATGTCCTTAAGAAACTTCTTTAACATTTTAAGCAGATCATTTTTTTATTTTCACACATTATAATAAAGCAATAAATATGTAAATAATTGTATAAATATATAAATCACAAAATTAATGAATTAATTTTATTTATTTTTAATTTAATTATTTATTTAAATTATTTAAATTTTATTTATTTATCATTTTATTTTAAAATGATATTAAAAACTACATTTAATAATAATATGATTATCCTTATTTTCTAATTGCATTTTATTATAAAAGTCTATGTTCTATAACTATAATGGTTTGTTTTGCAATTGTATTTATTTATTTAGCTATTTATTTATTTATTTATTTATTCAGTTAGTTAGTTAGTTAGATCTAGGGTTAGTTTTTACGGCTCATGTATATTCCAAACCTCAACTTAATTTAAAAAATGTGGACATACGCACTTACACACACAAACACTCACATCTATGGGGGGGCAGTTTAGCATCTCCAATTTACCTGACTGCATGCGGGAGGAAACCAAAGAACCTGCGGACTCCACACAGAATGGGGGAATCAAACCCCGACCCTTCTTGCTGTGAGGTGTCATTTAGCACATATGTCAAAATTCCTATTTTGGTTCTATAACAACTTAGAAATAAATTTACACTGAGATATTCTGGATGGGAGAATGCATGTAGGGTGAATTGAGCTCACCAATGGCTTGTCCAGAAGCTAAAGATCAGTGATGATGACCTCAGAGGAGAGAGTTCATGCATTCACAGGGCTGAACATGCGACTGATTGGCATGATGAACATTCAGGAGCGTTTAAACATCTGGACTGGCCTGCAAAATCGCCAGATTTGAATCCTCTTGAAAATCTGTGGGATCTACCTGGAACAGCCAGTAAAGCTCCAAGGAAGCCTTTCACCAAATCTGCCCCAACTGACCAACTCTACGATGCAGGAGTGTTAGAACATTGATGTGGCTACATCCAGAAACTTGTCCAGTACATGCCAAATCCAATCCCAGCTGTTATACATATAGCATATATGTGCTGCACTTGCTGTACTACTGTGGTTCTAGACTCCATATAGAACCGTGGGCACTCAAAGTCCCCTTTGCACAATTAACGGGTTCTTCAGATTGATTTAGAATGTGCTATAGATGGTTCTATAAGGAACCATTTCGAAAAGGGCTCTATAGAGCACCAACAATGGTTCTTGAAGCTTGATACCATCATTTCGGGAGAACCCTTTTTGATGCTACAGTATATAGAACTCTTTTCAAAATGGTTTCATGTAGAACCATCTACAGCATGTTCTACTACATCAATCTGAGGAACTTTTACATGACGTTCTTGTTTCATGGGTTCTTTGTGTTTTTATGGTTCTATATAGAACCTTATTTTTTGCCGTGCAGTACAGTATGGTAGTACTGCACTGTCCACTGTGTTCTGGGCCTTATTAATACCCCAGTGTTTCAGTGTCCTGTTATACAGTCCAGCAGTGGCCCATGCAGTGACCCCATCATGACCCCAGCATGTTTCCTGCTTGTAGAGCGATGTGCGATCATATAGGAAAGATAATACATATAGAATCACATGTTCCAGACGCACACACAGACACGCACACGCAGCTCTCAGCCGGGCTCTCGGTGCTCTTTGATGTTGAATAATGGTGTCCTCTTTGGGAAGCGGCACTCCTGGCCCTATTCCTCGCCGTTCAGCTCCATCAGCACTTTAGAAGATTAAGTTCTACCTTTCTCTTATCACCGGCGGCGGCAGCGGCGGCTCTGTGCTCCCGGATGTTCATCGGCCTCTCGCAGGCCTGGCCGCGTGTCCCACCTCACCCCGCCGTCTCGACAGGGCCTTAATTCGGCCTTTTCCAGCGGCTATCTACTTGTTTCACATTTCTCTCTCTCCTCCTCTCTCCCGTCTCTCCCTGGCCGCTCGATTCATCACCGCGGGATCTGTGGCAAAGGGGCCTCTCCGTCACTGAGCGTTATCTACCATCTCAATGTCATCGCCTAGCGGTCCCATCCAACCAGCACTACTGCAGGGGAGAGAGAGGGAGGGAGAGAGAGAGAGAGAGAGAGAGAGAGAGAGAGAGAGAGAGAGAGAGAGAGAGAGAGAAAGACAGAGAGAGAGAGAGAGACAGAGAGAGAGAGAGAGAGAGAGAGAGAGAGAGAGAGAGAGAGAGAGAGGCTCTTTCATGCCTTTTATTATTCAAAGATCACAATCACATACATTAGAATATGCTACGACAAACAGAGAGAAAATAGATGACATGAGAAAGAGAGCACAGGGAACAGAACAGGAACAGAAAGAATAAATACAAAAGAAAGAAGATGAGTCTAAAACGAGATGTGAGAAAGAAAGAAAGAAAGAAAGAAAGAAAGAAAGAAAGAAAGAAAAAGAAAGAAAGAAAGAAAGAAAGAAAGAAAGAAAGAATGAATAAATGAAAGAAAGAAAGAAGGAAAGAAAGAAAGAATGAATGAATGAAATAATGAAAGAAAGAGAATAAAGGAAAGAAAGAAAGAATGAATGAATGAACATCAGAGTTTAAGGAAGAAAAGAAATCGAAGACGAAATAAAGAAGAAATAGAGCTGGTTTAAAGAAAGTGGCAGGAAAAATAAGGTGGAAAGAGAGCGATAGAGTTAGCAAGAAAGAGAGTGAGAGTGACAGAGTGAGAGACTGTAAGAGAAAGACTGATAAAGAGAGTGATAAAGCAAGAGAGAGTGATTGAGAGAGTAATATAGAGGGCTATAAAGAGTGAGTGACAGAGAGTGATAGAGAAGGATAGAGAGAGGGGGTAGCAGAGAGTATAATAAGAGTAATAGAGAAAGAGGGATGGGGAGAAAGAGAGAGTGACAGAGAGAGTGACAGATAGTGAGAAAATATTAAAGTAAAAAAGAAAAGTGAAAGAGAGAGAGTTTGCTTCAGTAAGAGAGTGATAGTGAAAGAGAGAGTGAGAGGGAGTGATAAAGAGACAGAGAGTGTGATAGTGGTAGTGAAAGAGAGAGAGTGACTGTCTGAGAGTGAGGGAATGGTAGTGAAAGACAGAGCGTGTTTGAGAGTGAGAGAGTGATAGTGAAAGAGAGTGATAGTGATATAGAGAAAGGGAGTGAGAGAATGATAGTGAATGAGAGAGAGTGAAAAAGTGATAGAGTGTCTGAGCATGAGAAAGTGATGACAGAGAAGACAGAGAGTGTCTAAGAGTAAGAGAGCGATAGTGATAGAGAGAGAAAAAGAGAGCAAGAGAGAGTGGTAGAGAGTGAGAGAGAGAGAAAGAGAGAGAGAAAGAATGAGTTGAAGAGTGATAGAGAGAGAGAGAGAGAAAGAAAGAGAAAGGAGAGTAAAGGAGTTATAGTGAGAGAGAGAGAGAAAGAGAGAAAGAAAGAGAAAGGAGAGTAAAGGAGTGATAGTGAGAGAGAGAGAGAGAGAGAGAGAGAGAGAGAGAGAGAGAGAGAGAGAGAGAGAGAGAAAGGAAGGAGAGTAAAGGAGTGATAGTGAGAGAGAGAGAGAGAGAGAGAGAGGAAGAGGGAGAGGGAGAGAGAGAGAGTGATAGAGGTAGAGAGAGAGAGAGAGAGAGAGAGAAAGGAAGGAGAGTAAAGGAGTGATAGTGAGAGAGAGAGAGAGAGAGAGGAAGAGGGAGAGGGAGAGAGAGAGAGTGATAGAGGTAGAGAGGGAGAGAGGGAGAGAGAAAGAAAAAGTGGAAGAGTGATAGAGAGAGGGAGAAAGAGAGAGAGAAAGAGAGAGAAAGAGAGAGTTAAGGAGTGATAGTGATAGAGAGAGAGAGAGAGAGAGAGAGAGAGAGAGAGTGTGAGTGAGTGAGTGAGTGAGTGAGTGAGTGAGTGAGAGAGAGAGTAAAGGAGTGATATAGAGAGAGAGAGAGAGAGAGAGAGAGAGAGAGAGAGAGAGAGAGAGAGAGAGAGAGAGAGGTGACGACCTGCTGAAAGCGACTGTGGCTGTGCTGTGGTGCTCTATCAGTGGACATCTCTGTGGTCTATACAGGCTCGGTGTGACTGTGGGACACTCCGGCTGTCTCACACCCTCACTGGAGGGAATGTGGAGCCCGGTATCTGAATAAGAGTTAATCCATCATCAATACCTCCCTCACCCTTAATTATGCAGCGGTGACCGATAAATTAGTTCAGGCAGAGTTCTGATTATCGTTTCAATCCTTTGTTATCTGGAATTAAAATCAATGGCTCATCAGCAGACTACATGCCACACGAGACCGAAAAGGTGGAAACACACAATACGGCGCGCATCGCTCGCAGCAGCCGTAATCATATCTCCTCCCGCTCTCCTACAAATGAACAAACTAGGTTCTCTGTCTTTAGGTAATTAAATTCATCAGCAAATTAGGGAGCAGATCCATGATCACACTAATGCATTTAACTGCCTGCATCAAATACACAAATATACACTCACCATCCAAAGAATAGCTCCACCCAGAAGGAGGTGTGGGAGTGCGGTGCTGTTGGGAAGGAGGATAAAGGGGACCAGGATCAATAACTGATGATAAATTTAGACTGATATGATCAATATTTATTGAGCTACACATACAGAAGTCTGTCTCTCAGTATGGCGTCGTGCCGCCGCGTTTGCTAACCCAACACGCCAGACGTCTCGGTATGGAGCTGTAGAGGTTCCTAATGGAGTCCTGTGATAATCCATGCCATGTAGCTTGAACATCCTCACACAGTTCCTGCAGATGGTGCGGTAGGGGTGGAGTTGGAGGGACACCAGGCCTCCTGGATGTGATCTTGGTGCTGACCACGGTGCCTCCACACACGGATTCGTTGGGCGTCTCCACCAAGACTAAAGCGGGACTCGTCACTGAAGATGACCCGCTGCCATTCTGAGTCACTCCATGACAGTCTGGTACGACACCACTGCAGTCTTTGGTGACGGTGACGTGGTGTTAAGGACAGTCGTGGTAACGGTCTGTGTGCATGTAGTCCTGTGTGGTGCAGCCGTCTGCCAATGGTGCTGCACTAACAGGATGAGTCATGGAGGGCATCACTGCTCACTGAACGCCTGGAATCATGGCTGTGGGTCAGTCAGGTACAGCGATAAGGCCTGTCCTCGTTTGCGTCTCAGGATGTCAAACCTACCCACCAAGTCTCATCCCTCTCGGTTGATTCCTTCTGGGTGCAGCTATTTGTGCGACTGTTCTTCGGCCGATGAGTGTAATCTTAAATGTCACTCCAGGAAGTAAACTGTGGGAGGAAACCGTGTGGCAGTGTGTTGTATTATTCAGCGCATCACTGATCACCTCCGGAGGTTCAGCAAAGCTCCACACCGTTTCCCACCACTGTAATCACAGAGGCTGACACTGACACAACGACCACGTGCTACTCCGGCTTTCCTATCCACACCACTGTGGACCACAGGTCACTCACGTCCCCCTCATTAATTAGGCCTTAAACTCATTAACTGCCCTCCGCTGCCCTCTTCTGGCTGATCATGTTTGTGTGTGGGTGATCTACACTCGCTGGCCACTGAAAACCCAAACCATCTCATCTTACCGAGGGTCATTTGTATTTCCACTGCAGATTCAGCATTAAGAACCAGGAACAGGAGCCAGTAGAACCTCCGGGTTTATATCTAGTGTGTTTTATTTCCTAGATTTCCTAGAAAGGGGCTATTGTGCCAATAACTTAACACTGAGAAGAGTCTCCTCAGCCAGCAGGCTTTGAGGTTTATCAACCTTCTAAAAGCCTCGTTCCAGAACAGCTTTATAACCGCCACGGCTAAAAAGGCTAACTAAACAGCAACTCACAAAAGCATAGGAGTGATTATTTGGAACTTTAGGCAGTTAAGAAACTGGAATCTACTGGAAGAGAGAGAGAGAGACAGAGAGAAAGAGAGAGAGAGAGAGAGAGAGAGAGAGCAAGAGACAGAGAGCGAGAGACAGAGAGAGAGACATAGAGGGAGACAGAGGGAGACAGAGACAGAGAGACATAGAGGGAAACAGAGAGAGAGAGAGAGAGAGAGAGAGAGAGAGAGAGAGAGAGAGAGGAGAGAAAGGGACAGAGACAAAGAGAGAGACATAGAGGGAGACAGAGACAGAGAGAGAGAGAGGGGGGGGGGAGGGATGAGAGAGAGAGAGGACAGAGACAGCAAGAGACAGCAAGAGACAGAGACAGAGAGAGAGATACAGAGGGAGACAGAGAGAGAGACATATAGGGAGACAGAGACAGAGAGCGAGAGAGACAGAGAGAGACAGAGAGAGAGAGAGAGAGAGAGAGAGCGACAGCAAGAGACAGAGAGAGACAGCAAGAGACAGAGAGAGACAGCAAAAGACAGAGAGAAACAGAGAGAGAGAGAGAGAGAGAGAGAAACAGAGAGAGAAACAGAGAGAGAGAGAGAGAGAGAGAGAGAGAGAGAGAGAGAGAGAGAGAGAGAGAGAGAGAGAGAGACAGAGAGAGAGAGAGAGAGACAGAGAGAGACAGAGAGAGAAAGAGAGAGAAAGAGAGAGAGAGAGAGAGAGAGAGAGAGAGAGAGAGACAGAGAGAGAAAGAGAGAGAGAGAGAGAGAGAGAGAGAGAGAGAGAGAGAGAGAGAGACAGAGAGAATACCTGAATCTGGAGCTTTGGGACTGGAGACAGATCCTGACTAAGCACAAGCACAGTGACCACTGCCTGGCCATAGAAACGGCCAGACATAAAATCCATGGCTGCCCAGTCAGAGAAGAGTGTGTGTTCACAGTGAGAGCGGTGAGACTGAGACAGAGCTACTCTTCTCCCTTCACTGTGTAGCACTCCAGTTACCATACCCATTTCCCTTCAACAGCATCTCTCTCTCACAGCGTGCGTCAGAAACATGAGGGACAGGGAGGGACAGGCATATCTCACGCATAAATCACACGCATAATTAACATATGGTAAAACAGTCATGTGTTATTAATGCAAAGCAATAAACTCCAATTCTAAATACATGAAAAGTCAAATTCACTGAGAGAGAGACAGAGAGAGAGAGAGAAGAGCAGAGAACGGGGGGGGGGGGGGGGAGAGAGACGGAATACAGAGGTGACAGAGAGACATAGAGGGAGGAGGGGAGGAGAGGGGGGGCGAGACAGAGTAACGAGGAGACAATATTAGCAGGGAGACGGGGGGGGGCGGGGGGATGGGGTAGAGAGCAACAGACAGAGACCAGAGAGGTCCCTACAGAACAAAGAGAGAGAGAAGAAGAGAGGAGGGACAAGGAGAGGAAGGAGAGAAAAAGACACAAGCGAGAGTTTGAGAGAAGCGAGAGAGAGAAGAGATAGAAAACCAAAGAGAGAGACATACCCAGGGAGCCCAGTATCCCACCAGACAAGAGAGACAGAGGAGCAAGAGACAACAGCGGAGAACAGAGGGAGACATAGAGAGAGACATAGAGGGAGGACAGAGACCACAGAATGGAGACAGAGACACAGAGAGAGAGAGAGAGAGAGAGAGAGAGAGAGAAAGACAAAGAGAGACAGAGAGAGAGAGAGACATAGAGGGAGACAGAGAGAGAGAGAGACAGCAGGAGACAGAGACAGAGACACAATCTCCTTATGTGTTCATTGACGCTTTAGTGTAGAATAAAAGTGAAGACATCAAATTATAAAACAGCCACGTCGGCGACGCTGACGTGGTGTTCAGGGCGGTTGTTGCACCGTCCAGCATGCATGTAATCCAGCATGACTCACGGAGGGCATCACTGCTGGCTGAGTGTCTGGAGTAGTGGCTCTTGGGTCAGTCAGGTACAGTGTTGAGGCCATGATGTCGAACCTACACACCCAGATTCATTCTGTGTGCAGCTATGTTTTTTATTTTTTGATGATGAGCGTATGTCTTTATTAAAAGAGAGGGTATACTAGAAGCTGTGAGAGGCTTCACTCTAATATACAGACTGATGAACCCTGCCTACTTGCAGGAATGCAAGAACATCCAATCACAGAGTGATTTAACATGGCACGTGAAGGTAAAAGCACAGCCAGTCAAAACGTTAGAGTACATATCGTCGCTGTCCAAAGAAAAACAAGCATCTCCATTTTTGTTGATTTTTACTTTTATGCATCATTTGATCACGTGAGCTCCTATTTACACTGTGTGGAAATTCCATGAAAGATGACTCCCAAGAGAGAAATGGCCCAAAACTGCTTGGAAAGACGTCTGGTTCCATTGACTTCCATGCAAATTTAATTAGGTTTTTGGCCCCTCCTGTAAAGTTGCCATTTTGGAGATACCTGTTTTTCTTTGGACAGCGACGATATATATATCAGTATATTAGTTTACATTTATGGCATTTAGCTGAAGCTCTTCTCCAGAGCGACTTACAAGGTTCATCATATTACAGGTAGGCCAGTGTAGTGTTAGGAGTCTTACCCAAGGACTCTTATTGGTGTAGCAAAGCATAGTCACCCAGACCAGGATTTGAACCCCAGTCTCCCACATATGGTGGTAGGTGTTGGCAGGTAGTGGTCTTATCCACTGAGCTACACCAACCAGAACGTATTAAAATGTTCATGTTCCAGTCTTTCGCTTTAAGTGGGGGACATCCTGCGCATCAGTGTCTTCGGTGAGCTTAAAACCCATTAAGGTAGCTCTCCAATAGCAGTGTTCAAGGGACACTTTCTTTTTTCCATAGCTGGTGTAAATGCAGAGGTTTCAACTCTCTCTCCTCCACGTGCATTTAACGAACCAAGAGGAAGAGAGTCGGTTGCTCCACCTCCTGCCCTCTACTCCCCCTACTGGCGAAATCAAGTAGTGCTTGACTCCGAAAGATTTTCAGCCTCTTACACTGGCACTAACAGGATGACTTATGGAGGGCATCACTGCTCGCCGAATGTCTGCAGGCGTGGCTGTTGGGTCAGTCAGGTACAGCGATAAAGCCCGTCCTTGCTTACGTCACATGTGGCCGAGCGTGAAACTTGAATCATTTGCACGTCTCATGATGTCGAACCTACCCACCAAGTTTCCCTCCTGTCCCCTGATTCTTTCTGGGTGCGGCTATTCTTTAGACAATGTTGGGAGTCACTGGAGTCAGTGTTTATGTTTCCGTTTGTAGAAGAGATGAGCTGGTGGCTTATATAAAATATAATGAATCTGACTCAAACGCTTTTACCATTTTACCAAGCACTAAATTACCAGCAGAAGAAAAACCCCTGTGTTAGGACATGTCCTTCTCTCCCCTAATATAAACCTCCGAGCTAAATTCAGACTAAACTGCTATTCAGAACCGTAAACAGCTGGCTCCGTATGACGTATTACACACTGTAGACTTCTAAGAGTGAAAATTCCCACCGCGCAATCCATGCAGGAACTGTCTGATGTTTGTTGTCTTTAGAACTCCTGCTGCTGAGCGTTTTCGGTCCTGTAGTTTAATTTAATTAACAACAGCAGAGGTAGCACAGTCACATTTAAAAGGCTGCCATTCCACCGATATGAAAGCACTATTAAATATTAATTGGTGACTGAATAATAGATGAAGAGCGTCGGTGTACAGTTCAGCAGCCTAATTCCTGTTAAAGTACAAGTCTTTAATCAAGCTGTAATGAACATTACTATGTCAACAGGCATTGTGCTGTGTCAGCAGTAAATAGAGAGAATTACCACAGAAGACCCTCACTGTGGAGGGGCCCACTCTAATATGCTTTATAATAACAGTTCAGATGGGAAGAACAAAAAAAAAGGGAAAACTGATTCAACACAGGAGCAGAGATTTAAACATGAACCATCCAGAGGGGGAATTACGGTTGAGGCGGTCGTGTTCAGATCCCAGACTGACGAGGAGACATTCTCCAGCAAGAGGTTCTGGTAGAAACACTATCAGGCTGGTTCTCCAGCAGTATGTGGTTGTAAACTGTACATGAATAAATAAATAACATAACATAACATAACATATATATCCCTAGGCCATCACACTACCACCACCATGTTTCACTGTTGGTTAGGTATACCCTCTAGAAGTCGGTGAGTCGAACTGTCAGTTGGAGACCCTTTAAGTCAACTGAGAACCTTCAAGTCGACTGACAACAATGACTCATAAAACAGACTGAAGCTTACAAAAATGCAAAAGAACATTAAGAATTTATAAAGACATTTTAAAAATTATTAAAGGGGAATAATCAACATATATTTAAGTTCTAGCTAGGCTGTGACACATGCTTGCTAAAAAATTAAATCCATGTGAAAACGTGCGCTGGCGGTTCACCGTTGAAGGAAGCTAAAGCTGTGAAGCTGAGAAACACAGACTGAACGATGTCTCAGAGAAAGTCTGGAGGAGCTATTAAAGAAGAGAATCCGAAAAAATTAAAGCTAATTCTGCTCTTCATTTAGTCAGACATCCAACACTGCTCCAAACGAGTGAGCTAAGTTTCGTTTTAGACATAACGGCTGTTTGCGGTGAAGGAAAAACAGAACGAAGACGTTTGTTTTATTATAAGTCATTATTTTAGAACCGAAATTACAGATATTTATATTTATTCATCTACAGCTGAGATTATCTTTATTTAAGGATAAGTACAGTCACTTAATATGCCTACCAATAAACGAGAAATAATTATTTTAGCGCGGGTAATATAATAAATGGTTTCAGGTTTACCATTCTTCTTTTCATCTAAAATAATTTAAATATGGACTAATTTGGTTTTATTTAGCAGTTCGTTATTTATGAGAGATGAAAGATAAAGGGTCATCCTACTGAAGAAGCTGTTAAAAGTAAAATAGTATAAAAGTAAAAAGACTATAAGCTATAAGCGCTAACGTTTAGCATACTGTAAATACGAGCTGCTGCCCGACGCTGTACTCTGTAATTAAATCAGGCTCCAATTCAGATCGTTCTTCATATCCCAGGTCTTGTTTAATTCAGAAATATGTTCCTTTGACTCTGCTGACTTTCTAAATAAGGAGGACATCAGATCTTAACCGTATGCAGACTGATTTACTGATTACTAGATGATGTACATGGAGAAAAAACATGAACGAGTAGTTGAATCGTCAGCCAGGACGCACGAATCCGATTCGTCTGGCAAAATTTGAAGTCGGGTACAGCCCTACTGATGGTATAATGTTCTTATCGTGGACTGCTGTGTTAGCTTCATGCCAGACTAACCACAACCTTATTTCCAAAGGCTTTAGGGTCATCAAGGTTTCACCTTGCAGCTCTAAACATGGATCCCATTGTTGTTCTGTTAGTACGAATACAATAGGCTGAATTACAGCTTAGTGTTAGGTGTAGACAATAGACAGTATTGAATGTTGAGGAAGCTAGGTGCGTAATTAAATATGCACAATTAAATATACCAACCTTATTTCCAAAGGCTTTGGGGTCATCAAGGTTTCACCTTGCAACTCTGAACATGGATCCCGTTGTTGGGCAGTCACTTTGCAGTGGGGCCTTAGACGCTTGTTTGGTTGTTACCGTGACTTTCTGAGCCGCTCCAGTGTTCTTGTAGGAATTTTGATGGGCCAGCCAGCCTCGGAAAGCTTCACCACTGCTCCAAATGTTCATTTGGCGATAATGACTACCAGAACCGCAACCAAGGCTGTATAGCCAAAATACGTTGATGCCTGTTGACGTCAATGCTGTTACCACAGCTCATGAAGTTCATGAAATGTTTGTCCTGCTATTTAGAAGCAACGTCAACACAATAACATGCTGGAGGTGAACAGGTGAACTTGTGTTTGGCTTAACCTCCTGAGACCCCTGCGTCCTCATATGAGGACATTACATTTCTGCTTCTTTGGACCATGATACTTTTTAAAATGTTGACCCTTTGACCTCATATGAGGACACTGTTTTTTGCCAAAACAACTTCCTGTACAAAGACAACGTTTAGTCTCAGGAGGTTAACGCAAACAGAGCAATCGCCAATACGAACATCACACAAACAGTGAACGATGGTGGAGGTGGTGTGATGGTGTGCGGAAGGAGTTATGCTTTCTACCGGAACCTCCTGCAGGAGAATGTCTGCTCATCGGTTTGTGATCTGAACACAAATGGGTTGCTATGAAGGCTTCATGAAATGGGTTTCCATGGCTGAGCAACTGGAACTGAGCCTAAGATCACTATGTGCAAGGCCAAGCACTGAAGGGTAGGGACGTGCCATCACTAGACTCTGGAGCAGTGTGAAGGTGTTCTCTGGAGTGATGAATCATGCTTCAGCATTTGGGAGTTACGTTTCTGGATTTGGCAGATGATGGGAGAATGATACCTACCTGCAGGGTGCCAACAGTAAGGTTTGGTAATGGGGGTAAATGGCTACAGGGCTGTGTTTTAAGCTTTGGGCCTCTTAGTTCCAGTGAAGGGTGATGTTAATGCTACAATCACTGTACACAGTCTTATACTTCCAACTTTGTGATTACAGTTTGGGGAGGAACCTTTTCCTGTTCCAGTATGACTGTGTCCCTGTGGACAATGTCAGCTCCATAAAGACATGGTTTGGTGACTTTGGTGTCGAGGAACTCCAGTGGCCTGTTTTTCCCAAGTATAAACCTTAAGGGAAGATTTTCCCTTGCCAGAAAGGAATTACAGAAGACACTGATATGCAGGATGTCCCCCACTTAAAGCAAAAGACTCGAACATGAACATTTTAATATGTTCTGGTTGGTGTAGCTCAGTGGATAAGACCACTACCTGCCAACACCTACCACCATATGTGGGAGACTGGGGTTCAAATCCTGGTCTGGGTGGCTATGCTGTGCTAGACCAATAAGAGTCCTTGGGCAAGACTCCTAACACTACACTGGCCCACCTGTAATATGATGAACCTTGTAAGTCGCTCTGGATAAGAGCGTCAGCTAAATGCCATAAATGTAAACTGATATAGATATGTAATCTAACATTTCGACTGGCTCTGCTTTCACCTTCACGTGCCATGTTAAATCACTCCATGATTGGATGTTCTGCATGTCAGTCAATCAGATTCCTGCAAAGTAGGCAGGGTATGTTCAACCACAGAGTTCATCAGTCTGTATATTAGAGCAAAGCCTCTCACAGCTTCTAGTATAACCTCTATTTTAATAAAGACATACGCTCATTGTCAAAATATTTTAAATATAGCTGCACCCAGAACGAATCAACCGACAGGAATGAAAATTGCTGTGTAGGTTTGACATCATGGCCTCATCGCTGTACCTGACTGACCCAACAGCCACTGCTGCAGACATCCAGCGAGCAGTGATGTCCTCCATGAGTCACCCTCTTAGTGCCAGCACCATTGGCAGACGGCTGGACGACACGTGCAGGCAGACCTATTACAGCAACTTCCCTTAACACCACGTCACCGTCACCAAAGACTGCAATGGTGCCGTACCAGACTGTCATGGAGTGACTCAGAATGGCAGCGGGTCATCTTCAGTGACCAGTCCCGCTTTAGTCTTGGTGGAGACGACCAATGGGTCCGTGTGTGGAGGCACCGTGGTCAGCACCAAGATAAACAGTTTGCTGTCACGCGGCACACATCCAGAAGGCCTTGTGTTGCTCCACCTCCACCCCTACCACACCATCTGCAGGAACTCTGTGAGAATTTGCAATCTGCATAGGATGGATTATCACAGGACACCATTAGGAACCTCTCCATGCCGAGACGTCTGTATGTGTGACTCAGTAACTTTGCCCATATCAGTCTAAATTTATCATCGTTTATTGTTCATTTAAAGACTGATCTTGAAGAAAGTGAAGAGAAACATCCTCCTCCCCAAACACCTCCAAAACACAGCCCTCCTATCCATATCATCTTCCCTTAAACTATCCTGCGGGAAAGACAGTTAAGGAACTTTGTGCAACGCTTGAGGGGTTGTTCAAGGGAAAGCTGATCGTTAAGGGTTCGTGATGAGTTTGCTTTAGGAAACACTTAAATAATACCTTCAGAGTTTGCAACACATTTGACCCGAGTTAATTCTCCAGAGTAAATGGGAAAATTCAGCTTAAGCTGTTTTATGCAACCGGGGATTGACCTCAACCCCACTGAACACCTTTAGGATGAACTGGAACACCTTCTCGACCACAATCAGGGGTTTGACCTCCCAAACGCTCCTCAACAGCCTTGCCAGAATAGCAGAGGTCGATAAAGCCACAAACTGGGGGCAACTCCATATTAACCCCCATGGTTTTGGAATGGGACGTCTAATAAGCTGAAATGGGTGGTATTTGTCCACATACTTTTGGCCATATAGTCTACCTCATAGGGAATCCACAGATTCCTGTAAAGTTCTGAAGAGGTTCAGAAGTCACTTTTAAAAACATCAAGGCTGATGGAACTGGGGTCATCACTATCATCATTATCATCAATGAATTGGTCCCAATTATCAATTTATTGATTCAATATATTGATCTCAACTAACTACAAACTAACTGCACAGTATAAGAAAAAGCTCACAGTGACTGTGCAATGGGGTCGGATTTGGTGGATGCCTGCCCTGGCACAATTCCAAGGAGAATCTCCTGTAGACTGGGATTTTAGCCACTGGTAGACCCATATGACTGTACGCTGCTTCCATACACCTGCAGATTCAGCTACTTCCTTCACACTATGGTCTTTGGCCACACCCACATACAGTCACTCTTTCTAGCCAATCATTAACATCTGCTCTGGAGCGTTTACCACACATGGAACGAGACATTCCCTGCACTGTAGCACATCTTCCCAATCTATGGATCCTGTCATTCTCGTGCAGCATCATCTGCAAGAGCCTGAAGCTACTAATCCCATAAACAGGCAAGGTGACTCTTTTTTGTCGGGTCAGCTTATTATAATGATGCCTATGATCATCACTTACAGGGTTTGCCTTATAGACGAGCACCATTCTCATCTCTCCTTCTCTTTTTCTTCTCTCTCTCTCTTCCTTTCACCTACTCTCGCTCTCCTTCTCCGTGCTCCTCAGACATTAGCTCTGACAGTGTGGCTAGTAGGCCGGCTGGAGCTCTAGTGTGCCAGAAGTCATCTCGTCTCTCTCTCCCCGCTCGGCTCAGTGCTGCGCTACGTCCACCTGAGCGGCCCTCCGCTCCTTCACCGGTCAGCCGCCACACCACGCCACCCTGTTTCTAGGTCAGGCTTAAGGGAGGAAGGGGTGGGTGACGGAGATTTGGTCGGACACTGGAGCATCTCCACTTCACTGTGGGCCAACTACGAAAAGTACAGTTCACCGGCACAGCGTGAGGAATCAAACCTGATCCAAACTGATCCTGCAGTCTCTCTCTTTCCCCCATATATACCTCTCAGCATGGAAGGACAGGACAGGGCAGAAGATCACACTGGCTGGACTATTTCAGCATGACTGATGGACATGGCTGGACAGTGGAAAGCACAGCTTTATCCTCCTTCTGATCTAAACTCACGTAAACATGGAGACACTACAGAGCCAATATACAGGCACACAATGACAGACTCTGGGCCACGCGTCGTCATGTCCCCACCCCTGCATAATTTGTGAGGTATTATTTTATGAGTTAGGCCCAACATTGGTCAGCGTGTGCAGTGGCATGCCTCGACTGGCCTCACCTTGGGTAAATGTGCATCCCACACCATTAGTCAGAATTCTCCAGAACGCTCCTCAAACCAACTCTGGACAACTTGGGGCCCAATGGCACGATGCACCATCCTACTAGAAAACTCAATCATCTGGAGGAACATGAAGTTCATGAGGGGCTGCAAATGGTCAATGATGTGTTTAGGCAGACCAGTGAACCCAACTCATGCCATCAGAACACACCCACACCAGTACAGTACCACCCCTAGCCTGCACAGAGCCTTGTTGACGACAGGGGTCAATGGGTTCATGGGGTCTTAACCACACATGAACCCTACCATCAGCCTTAAACCACCGGTACCATGACTTATTGACAGGTAAGGTGCTCTTAACAGTGGCACACCGGTGGATCCTCTGCTCCCATATCCCATGGAAGCTAAAGAACGCTGCACTGACCTGTGGGATATGCATGTGGGGCCTCCTGCTTTGAATGTGGATGGGATTTCTGAGTTGCTTGTTAGCTCACCCAGAGGATGCTGGCCAGACGTCACCGGTCACAATCACTAAGCATCCGTGCGCAGGCGGTAATGCTTTATATTCCCAATACACCTGTGACACCAGGAATTGAGGAATGTTAAATTCCCACACAACTTTGGAAAGGGAATCTCACATTCATCTGATGCCCATTACTGGTACCCACCGTCATGAGCACCCTGGCCAGTGTTCATCTCATGACTTACACAGGTGTGGGCATTCCCAAGCCGTCTCCTAAGGTAATACCACTTCATGATAAATGTACATACTGCTGTCACATGTCGTTTGGTTTGCAGCTGACTCTGAAAAAGTTGCAGCTGACGGAAACCTAGTGTTCCTGTCGTATCCTCAGCCAACGTTCTCTCTAAATTGGTGCCATTTGTAAATCATTTTTAATTGAAGCCCCATACATAATTTACTGGAAGACCCGTATGACCATACGCTTCCATACGTCTGTAAAAGTTCAGCTACGTCCTTCACACTATGATCTTTGGCACACCCAACCCACCACTCATATTAGCCAATCATTAACATCTGCTCTGAGACCCATTTTTCACACATGGAGCCAGACATTCACTTCACTGTACCCCCTCTTCCCAATCTATGGACCCTATTACACACTCCGTTTCCATGTTTGGTTGGGTGGGTTTATGTTAATGATGCTTATACTTATCTTCACTTTCAGGGTTTGACTTGAGCTTCATTCTCATCTTTCTTCTCCCTCTCAATCCTCTGTTAGGTCCTTCGTTTGTTGGAGGCTAGTCTCATGCATCAGGCTTTCTGTCCAGCTCCTGGAGACCTAACCAACGGCAGAGCTTACTTGGCTGTATCCCACCAGAGACCACTAAAAACAAAATCTATTTTGGACTGCCTTCTGTTGAGCATTTAAAGATCTTAACCTAAATCTACTTTAGACACTACCAGCATGCTCGTTCTCTGGAGGTCTAGAACACCCTGAGGGTCCCCGACTCTGTCTTGGGTAGAGATGGACAGTAAGTGAGGCTGAAATATACTGACGTGTCCTGTAAACAAAAGCAGTGCTTGCTTTCTGCCCCCGCGTGCCGAAAGCGGTCTATCTCTGGGAGCTCCTCGGCCAGGTCAAACGCGCACTGGGTCCGGATAACGTGCTCACAGCTCAGCTTCCAGCAGAGAGACTACTGAGCCTTCACATGTGCCAAACCTCCCCAGACAAGTCAGAGAAAAGCAGCTCAGGAGAATCCCGGCACAGATCCCGAACAGAGCACATATTGTCTCTGACTGTTCCTACATGCTATTTTCTGCTCTCATATATATTGATCTCAAGATAGACATGAAATTCATTTTCCCCCCTCTCTCTCTCTCCCTACAAGTGAAGAGATTACACCTCAGTTATTACGGGAAAACACACGGAGCAGGACCACCACCACACCAACTACAAAAGCCTGAATCCTATTATAGAAAGCCTGCATCAGATACAATAAAGTATTTTCAGGGGATCTTCAGGCAACAAAGTGTATAAAATGCCATAAATAAAAAATGCCAGACAATTTTAAGAGCATTAGAAGTTTGATCTCCTTCAGGCAAGGCCGCCGGGGACTTTTGAGCCAGTAATTATTCATAAAAATGAAATGTCATATTAGTTTGTCACAATCTAATTTGATTTCACTTTGATGAGTTTTTTTCACACCGCCCCCCCGCAACCCACCATTTCCCCCCACCCTTTACGACACAGACACAGTTCAACAGGACAAATGTGATGTTCCTTTTACATCATGCTCTTGAACAACGAGCTATTTATATAAGGTAATTAAAGTCGTCTTATTATTTCATTACTAGTTTCCTTATTTTAGGACTGGCTCTTATCGGATAATGAGAGCAGTCAGAGGCTTGGTTACATATGAACGGCACCCTCCCAGCAAAAAGGGTTTTATCTAGTACCGTTTTGAGGCTTTGTGGAACCATTTTTAAAAAGGGTTGGGTGACATTTGTTACTGTAGTGTACTGTTTGCTACATGACACCTACATAAGCTTATCATGACAGATGACCTAACCCTACATGAATGTTCACAAGGCCAAATAACACCTACATAAGATTACCATGGAAACTGACATAACCCTACATGAATGTTCATGAGGCTACATGACACCTACATAAGCTCATCATGACAACTGACATAATCCTACATGAATGTTCATGAGGCTGCATGAAACCTACACGAATGTTCATGAGGCTACATGACACATAAGCTTATCATGACAATTGACATAACCATACACGAAATGTTTATGAGTCTACATGACACCTACATAGTCTTATCATGACAACTGACATAAACCTACACAAATGTTCAGGAGGCTACATGACACATAAGCTTATCATGACAATTGACATAACCCTACAAGAAACATTCATTAAGCTACATGAGCTTATCATAACCTACATAAGCTTATCATGACAACTGACATAACCCTACATTAAAGTTTATGAGGCTACATGACACCTACATTAGATTATCATGACAACTGACATAAACCTACACGAAAGTTCACAAGGCTAAATAACACCTACATAAGATTACCATGGAAAGTGACATAACCCTACATGAATGTTCATGAGGCTACATGAAACCTACACGAATGTTCATGAGGCTACATGACACATAAGCTTATCATGACAATTGACGTAACCCTAAAAGAAACGTTCATGAAGCTACATGAGCTTATCATGACAACTGACATAAACCTACATGAATGCTCATAAGGCTACATGACACCTGCATAAGCTTATCATGACAACTGACATAACCCTACATTAAAGTTTATGAGGCTACATGACACTTACATTAGATTATCATGACAACTGACATAAACCTACACGAATGTTCATGAGGCTACATGACACAAGCTTATCATGGCAACTGACATAACCCTACAAGAAATGTTCATGAGGCTACATGAGCTTATCATAACCTACATAAGCATATCATGACAACTGACATAAGCCTACATGAATGCTCATAAGGCTACATGACACCTGCATAAGATTATCATGGAAACTGACATAACCCTACATAAATGTTCACAAGGCTACATGACACGTACATATGATCATCATGACAAATGACATAACCCTACACAAATGTTCATGAGACTTCATGACACCTACATAAGCTCATCATGACAACTGACATCACCCTACATGAATGTTCCTAAGGCTACATGACACAAGCTTATCATGACAACTAACATAACCCTACATAAATGTTCATGAGGCTACATGCCACCTACATAAGCTCATCATGACAACTGACATAACCCTACATGAATGTTCCTAAGGCTACATGACACAAGCTTATCATGACAACTGACATAACCCTACATGAATGTTCATGAGGTTACATGACACCTACATAAGCTTATCATAACAACTGACATAACCCCACACAAATGTTCGTGAGGTTAAACCTACATAAGCTTATCATAACAACTGATATAAACCTACACAAACGTTCATGAAACTTCATGACACATAAGTTTATCATAACAACTGACATAACCCTAGACAAAGGTTCACGAGGCTACAAATATCACCTACATAAACCTTATGAACAATAAAGTTTTCACACAGGTTCTTTAAAGAACCCCCGTACAACAGCGTAGGATACATTTAAAAAGCCCTTTAGGTATTCAGAGTTGTCATGGTTCTATAAGGAACCACTCCTTTACTGAAGAACACCTCAAGTACTCTTCTTAAAGGTGCCATAGAAGGTGCATCACTGTGGTCAGGGTGAATCTGTTTACACCCTATGATTTGGTCCGAGAGTATGATAAGCTGCTATACTAACAATTACAATATAAATACTGAGTATGAAAGACAAAATAAAAGACTAGAGGGAAGAAAAGTAGATATATAGGGCCTAACCTGAGTCACCTTGCTTGTTTAAGGTGGTAGTACCTACAGTCCTCCGTAGATGGCGCTGCACAAGGATGACAGGGAAGATGATAAGTACCTGCGGGGTGTGAGTGACGGGATCCATAGATTGGGAATAGGTGGTACAGTGCAGGGAATGTCTCGTTCCATGTGTGGAAAACGGCTCCAGAGCAGATGTTAATGATTGGCTAAAAGGAGTGACTGCATGTGGGCGTGGCCAAAGACCATAGTGTGAAGGAAGTAGCTGAATCTGCAGGTGTATGGAAGCGTACGGTCATACGGGTCTACCAGCAGTGGATAAAATCCCAGTCTACAGGGAATTCTCCTCGGAATTGTGCCAGGGAAGACATGCACCAAATCTGGCCCAAATGCACAATCTTTGATGCAATTGATTGATACATCCAGAAACCTGTCCAGGGCATGATCCAATCACAGCTGTTGTTGGTGTTGTTGGTACAGTTCAGTCCCAGGTGACTCGTTTTTGGCCAGTGAGTGTTAGTCTACAGCAGTTAACGCTGAAGTTGAAGTTATGGGAAGTGTTTCATCCTGCACAGGTTTAACACAGAGCAGCCAATCAGTACAGAGGTCATTTACATACACATACTTAAAGTTTACAAAGCCAGGAACGGACCAGCCCCTCCCTGCCTTAGGGCAATGGTGAAGAGTCGATCTGTAGCTCAAGCCCTTTGAGCTTCTAGTACTCCTCGACTTAACCCACCCTCCCTGAAGACACATGGAAGACAAGCGTCCAGACTCTTCTCTGTCCTGGAGCCCAGATGGTGGAATGAACTCCCACTGGCTGTCCAAACAGCGGAGTCTCTTGCGGTCTTCAAACGCAGACTGAAGACCCATCTCTTTGTAACACACTTAAGTGAGTGATCTCTAGTAGATGTGTAGGTTATGTGTGTATGTTGAAATACTCGTTTTGCACTTATACTCATAATGACCTTTCGTCTCTCTAGGTATGAGCACTGGGTTGGGTTGCCAGGTAGTGCACTCATGCTTTATATATCGTCGCTGTCCAATTAAAAACATGTATCTCCATTTTTGGCCATTTTGACTTTTATGTATCATTTGAAAACAGCAGCTTCCGTTTACACTTTGTGAGATTTGCATTATGAATGTACCAACTGAAATGGCCCAAAAGTGCTTGATAAGACGTCTGGTTCCATTGACTTACATTAAAATCGAATGAGGTTTTTGGCCTCTCCTGTAAAGTTGCCATTTTGGAGATACTTGTTTTTCTTTGGACAGCGACGATATGTCTGGATCTCTGTAGGGTATCAGCAATGGCCCCTGTTCGGGCAGCGTCTGAGCTCATGGCGAGTTTAGACTCGAACCTTATACCAGCTGGGATGTGATCCAACGTAACACTAAGCACGGTTGTTAGTCACTCTGGATAAGAGCGTCAGCTAAATGCCTTAAATGTAAATGTAAATGTAAAGGCAGATGAACAAAGACTATCCGTTTAGGTCTACGTGATCAACAGAGGCTGGAAAATGGCCGTGTAAAAATGAACTGTGGCCCTTTTTGATGCATGAAGCGGCACAAGGGCTAAAAATAGAATACAAGATATAGGCTCTCTAAAGTTGTACATTATTTTACATGATCAACTGGAGCTCATACATATTTCACAGACAGTGAAGATGAGCAGACTGACACGACAGGCTGAGGATATGAAGGCTTTGACTGGGACAGAGAGGGTAGCTCTGGCTGGCTGGGATGTCCTCTGAGTCCCAGACGTACCTTGTTAAGGGTGTTAGGATCAACACAGTGATTGATCTACATGTCAGATCCTTAAGTGAAGGCGTGGACGCGCCAGTCTACAGCTCATTTTACACCCAGAGGTCAATTAGGATCTGGAGAGGCGAGGGAGGAACTGGGCCGGAGCCTTCATCTACCGCAGAGACCTACCACCCACCTTTTCCTCACATCTACACATACACACGCGCGAGGGCAGACTCATTTGCCTCACCCCTTTCACTGTTTGAGTGTCTGTTAATGGGGGAGGGTCCCGCCTTGAAGGACAGTGTACACCTCACATATTCGCATTTGTAAGCATGTGTGTGACACAGACAAACATCTTGTTTTCATTGCTTGTCGGGGACATGTGGTTATACATATCCAAGTACAGGCTTCACACTGCTTGTAGGCAGCTGTAGATATGAAGATGCTTTGGATGCTAAACAGAACTGTGAGTGATCATCGTTACAGATATGGGGTATCAGGCCAATACCGGACTCACCAATACCCACATACCAATAACCATGCGATGTAAACCTCACGTACGCTGCTTCACCAATGATCAAAGTCCAGATATGTACATGTATAAGCTAACCTAACAAATCCACCTGTGACTAAAACGTACCTGACAGTGTGTTACACCTCCAAAAGAACCAATGACAGCTGTGACTGGATTGGGCATGGACTAGACAAGTTTCTGGATGTAGGTCGCTTCAATGACACTCTCGGATCGGCCAGATTTGGTGGATGCCTTGGCACAGTCCTTAGTATTCCCTGTAGACTGCTGGTAGACCATACGCTTCCATACACCTGCAGATTCAGCTACTTCCTTCACACTATGGTCTTTGGCCACGCTCACTCCTTTTAGCCAATCATTAACATCTGCTCTGGAGCCATTTTGCACACATGGAACGGGACATTCCCTGCACTGTAGCACCTCCTCCCAATCTATGGATCCCGTCACTCACACCCCGCAGGTATTTATAGCCCCATCATCCTTATGCAGCGCCATCTGCAGGAGCCTGAAGTTACTACCACCTTTAACATGCCAGGTGACTAGTAATGTTGAGCAGGCCTACATTGTATTATCATATGACCAGTTAGGCTAGCCCAGTATCCCAGTATGCCTCACATATTCTCTAACAGCCTTTCTGGTTTCACCTTAGAGTCAAGGTTCACAATTGCACAATGCAGTTCAAGTTTCTCAGCAGCTTGATATGTACTAAAGATGTGCTCCTATCTCCCCACGAGCCGGAGCTCTGCAGATCAAACACAAGAGTGCTTAGCAGTGCTCATTCCGGTGTTTTATCTCAATGGAAATCATGCAAATGTACGTACAGGCTGTCACACCTGTGTAAACATGCACCACCATTCATACATGGCCAAATAAAGGTCACATGCTTTGAGCATAGCTAGGAGTTGTTTGAATCAGGGGACCCAGGCTATGCTGCTTTGGCTAGGATTAGTGTTAAGGTCAGTGATGGAGTTCAGGTCCTTCCATCTATCTTAGTTATCGAGCACACTTTCCCTGGTCTAGAAGAGTGGAAGGGGGTTGACAGAACATAGCATTAGCAACAAATGAAATTAGCTCAGAAGACTAAATGAGATGTTTGACGTCGCAGGGCCGATTGAGTTAAGCTAAAGCTGAATCCAAGGATCCTCCTCCTTATGGTCATTTAGCCATGCGAGTTTAAAGATTTGAAACTCTATGGGTGAAACATTCCATGGTTTTCCTCCAAAATCAAAACATTTCCGTACGGGAAATGTACAAAACCAAGCACATACCCCGTAACGTGGACGGCAGAACTCAGGCCGATGGCTTTAAGACATGCAACTCTTTTTCATTAGCTCAGGGAGGAGGATAAAAAGGAGCTGGGCAGAGTTAGCAGCATGAATAAACTGACTCTCCTCTGTCAGTCTATTTACCACCGCTCTTCACTGATGGATCGAAAGGAACGTCTTCTCGGCATTAAATATAGATGCTGTCGGATTAACATATCACGAGAGAGGGAGCGTGATTAATGGGAGATTTGACTGGGTAGCGCTGCTCCTTATTCCGTCTCTAGCAGGCTAATGGGCTTTGATTTCATTCAGATCATCCTTTACCCATCAACGTAACCATCCCACTTAAGAGGAAGAGGGTTTTCCCACTGCGGCTTCCACAACAACAGCCACGGAGTACAAATGAGGAGTAACAACCTGGGCCTGAAGTCTGCGCGCATCGCCGTGGCTCTACATCAGCATCCATCATCAGGCCCTTTACTGAAAACTCTCAAGATACAAAGTGGATCTTCGACACGTTACGGCGAGTAACCGACTGAAAAATAAACATTCCCGTCTCCCGACTGATCCCTGCCCACTTTATATCACTTGTTTTCTCATTCCGAGATTTTTGCAAATAAGCCCGTCAGTATTGAATTTCCATGCTCCCAATAAACTGGCGTCGATGTTCACAAGCCTGGTCCTTTACTGCCTCCCTCCTTCCTCCTTGAAAAAGGTGCCCATAAAGGGTTAACACCCCACCTCACACCACCCCCCACTTCCTCGTCCCCTGCCCCTGACTTTGCCTCCCTCTCCCTCTCTTTTTTCCTCTCCCTCCATCTCCCTGCATCCATTTGCAAATGATCTCGCTTGTCTGCATATTGTCACTTGCAGCCTGCCCGCACATTCATCAACTGTCGGCCGGCTCGCGGCGCCCTCCACACTTAATTGTTCCCACTCTGACCTGAGAGAATAGAGAATGATGTTCCTCCTCTCTCGCGCCGGAGCAGGGCGAGGAGAATTAACAACTCTGTGGGGATGGCCGAGGCACAGCGGTCAGGCAGCCTCGCCCCTCGTCCCCCCCAGATGCCTTTCTGGGCCACAGTCCTCCCCCATTACTGCACAACTCGCCAGCCACACAAAAGAACGAGAACGGAGGGGGTGGTGGAGGAGGAGGTGGAGGACTGTATGGGGCAGAGGGAAGAGGAGGCCACTCTACTGCTTCTGCAGTCTAGGGATGGACAGTACCATCACATTTCTATATATAGTGTAGGCCACACGGCTGCCCTTCACTGGGGTTTGATTCCCCACCCAGGCGACCACACTGTACCAACCAGAGTCCTTGGGCTGGACTCCTAACAGTCTCACAGGAGTCTCCTTATTAACTCTTCCTCCGCGGTGTACTTAATTGGTCATATCCCTCATTAATCTCCCAACTCCACCATCATGCAAAATAAATGGGTGTGTCTTAATTTCTAGGTGGGATATGGGATACCTGGCAACCCAAACTAGAGGCAGAGGTGAGCAGGCTTAAATGACTCATGCTTAAATGACTCTGAGCCTGAGGTCCATCACTCATCACAGAGCTCCGCCATTAATGAAGCTATCAACCATGAGGCCAGGCATCGGTCTGAACATGAACAGGAGAGTTCATAACTCCCAACATGGCGTCCGTTATGGAGAAAACCCCACCCTTCCCAGGAAAAGAGCTTGCTGGTCACGCCACAAGCAGGGAAGGTCTGACGATATTGTGGGGCTCATTGTGGAGATCTGTGCAAGTGCAGTAGCCAGAACCAGTTTATGAGCCGTTTGCTGATAACCGGTATCTCCCACTTAGTTACAGTCTAATGTTGGCGGCGAAGGTGAGTTCCTAAATATTCCAACATTACATTTCAAACTGGGAAAAATCATAAAATCTGGATCTATGATTACAGCTGTATGGATGCCACAAGCATGCTAATTGAAGTGACATCCATAAGCCGCTTGAATATAAGGCTACATCCAATATGTTCAAGATTTATAATGATTTAACACATATTAGGGGTGCACTGAAATGGAATTCCCGAGTTTTGGAGTTGATCCGACGCTGGAAAATAAAAGTATTCTCCGATATGATGCATTAGACACATAAGCTCACCGGACAAAACCTGAGTCAGCTGTGACTGAAACGTACCTAGCAGTGCGTGATACCTCCACGAGCATCAGTAACAGCTGGGCCTGGACTGGACAAGTTTCTGGATGTAGCCACATCAGTGTTCAGACACTCTTACATCTGGGAAGTTGTGCCAGATTTGGTGGATGCTCTCCCTGGCACAATTCCAGGGAGAGGTTCCTGTAGACTGGGATTTTATCCACTGCTGGTAGACCCGTATGACCGTACGCTTCCATACACCTGCAGATTCAGCTACTTCCTTCACACTATGGTCTTTGGCCACGCCCACATGCAGTCACTACTTTTAGCCAATCATTAACATCTGCCCTGGAGCCGTTTTCCACACATGGAGCGAGACATTCCCTGCACTGTAGCACCTCTTCCCAATCTATGGATCCCATCACTCACACCCCACAGGGGTTTATAGCCCCATCATCCTTGTGCAGCGCCATCTGCAGGAGCCTGAGGTTACTACCAGCCTCAACATGCAAGGTGGCCAAGTTGTCTGGTGAGCTTATGAACACCCCAAGAATAATTTGCACGTTTGAAGAAATGGTTCTTATGACTGATGGAGAATGTGCCGTATGCGGTTCTATGTAGCAAGTAAAAGGGTTTCCCGTTGTTACGAGCTTGACAATAGAAGAACCCTTTCTGGTGCTATATAGAACGGTTCCATACAGATGTTAGCCTAAATGCTAATTGTTCTGAAAGTGCTATGTAGATAAAGCGTACATCCCTATTTACATACTAATGGTACAGATGTTAACCGGGGCTGGATGGACAGTCTCCATTTCCCTCCTAGGCTGGTAAGTGAGGCTGGAGGGTGCACTGGGAGTGGGCTCGCATATGAGACGTCACATACAATGGATTTATGGCTCCTTATCAGCATGCCATTTGCATGTGCGTGGAGCTGTGCAGCTGAAGCCCATTTTCTCCCCCTCTCTCCCTCTCGCTCTGGGTAGAGGCTCGCTCGGCCTCACAGTGCCCACAGGGTCTGCCATGCATCACTCCTGCTCCTAAACACTCCCGCTGCATTAGCTAAGACAAGGCATCAATTATACATGCCGTGGTTTCACTGTTGCAAAATACTATTTCCAGTCGGCTTAAATAGGATTAAAAATTAAATATTGCTTGCTGAAAAGGAATATGAAATCAGCTTGAACTCCTGCTACTTCCAAGCAGGACTGCCGGGGCCGGCGGGCGGGCGAGAGAGAGAGCGAGAGAGAGAGAGGCAGACGGAGCTGGTGTTTTGGGGCGAGCCGCTCATGCTAGGCCATGCAACGCCAAGACGTGAAACCTTTGATGGCTGGTCTCTGAGCAGATACCCAGCAAATATTTACCCGGGTTTAAATCCGCACCGCACAAACAAGTACCGCTCACATGTGCACTTAAAAGGCCCGGAGCTGAAAAGTGACCCGGACTGTAGTTCATGGTGCCGTCTGCTGTTAGAGAGTCAGCCTGACTCGCGGCTGAACATGAGAACACACACGCCGCAGCGCTGCTCACGTTCACTGAGCAGAGGGGAAACCTGTGTTGTTGTAGGTATCAGTTCACCTGTTTAAAGCTTAAACAGCACATGCCATGCAGAGAGAGAGAGAGAGAGAGAGAGAGAGAGAGAGAGTGAGAGAGTGAGAGAGAGAGAGAGGGGGGGGGGAGTGGGGAGAGAGAGAAAGAGACTGTGGGAGAGTGAGGGAGAGAGAGAAAGAGAGCATGAGGAAAAAAGGAAAGAGTAAGCCAGAGATAGAGGGAGTATGAGGAACAACAAAAGTGCAGTAACATGTAAGGGAGAAAGGGATAGAGAGAGAGAGAGATAAAGAAGAAGACAGAAACAAAAAAGAGTAGGAGGCAGAAGGAATGAGAGGAATTAGCAAGATAAAAAAATAGAAGATAAAGAATAAGAAAAAGAGAGGGGGGGAGGAAGAAGGAAAGAACATGTGAGAGGGGGTGGGTAAAAAGAGAGAGAGGCAGGGAAGAAAGAGAAAAAGAGAAAAATAAAGAGAGAGAGACAAGGACCGGAGAGAGGGGGAAAAGGTTCAGGGGAAAAAGAATGGATAGAAAGATGGATAAAGAAAGAAAGATCAATGGGACAAGATAGGTGAGAAAGAGAAAAGAGGGGAGAAAGAGAATGAGAGAAGAATAAAGAGACAGGAGAGAGATAGAAAGACAGGGGAGGAGAAAAAGAGTGAGGGAAAGAGAAAGTGGTGAGTTATATGGGAGATAAATGAGAGAGAGAGAGAGAGAGAGAGAGAGAGAGAGAGAGAGAGAGAGAGAGAGAGAGAGAGAGAGAGAGAGAGAGCAACAATAAGAGAGAGAGAGAAAGAAACAAAATAATGATGGTATAGGAGAGTAAGAAAGAGTGCAAGGCAGTGACCGTGAGAGTAAGAGAAACAATGGGACAGGGAAGAGAGAAGTAGGGAGTGAGAAAAGGCAAGAGAGAGTAAGATATATGAGGGCGAGAGAGTGAGAGAGTGAGAGAGAGAGAGAGAGAGAGAGAGATAAAGGCAGAAAGAAAAATGGGAGAAAGACAGGGATGAAGCGATGAAGATAGCGAGTGAAAGAGAGAGAGAGAGAGACACAGACAGACAGAGAGAGAGAGAGAGAGAGACAGAGAGAGACAGAGAGAGAGAAAGAGGGGGGGGGCTCTGCTGGAAAACTGTTAGTCCAGTCCCCACCCAGCGTCACTCTTTCTTCCCTCTTTCTTTTCCCAGAATTCAGCACTTGTCACTCACTTCTTCCACATGTCGGTTCCATGAGGCTGAGGGTGGATGGAGGTTCGGCCTGGTCACGCTAGGCCAGTCCCATCCTCTCCTCCTCAGGCCTCCCATCCCTCCTCATCTATTATACATGGACACTTCCATTATGAGCACCACAGCTGGCTTACAACACAGCAGATAGAGGAGCAAGATAGATAGATAGATAGAAAGAGAGAGGGCCTTAATGTCTCGCTTTCACACACATACCCATCACTCTGAGAGCTTTGAACCGGGGTCACTGAGCCAGGTCATCAGTCGTCTTCACAAGGTCACTTCAAGGTCAAAGCACTTCCACTGAGTTTTGGAGGTTAGTGTATAATTCAGAGCGCTTCGGTTCACTGTAGAGGAGCAGATTGAGATGGAGCTGGTTCCCATCAGCACCACTGTGGTTCTGACTGGGACGGAGCATTTCACATCTAACCACTCTGGAACCGTCTGTTTACAGATACAGAGAAGCTGGGTAAGACGCCACCACCTGTACGCTTGTATGACTCTTTGAATGAACATTGGAACTTTTCTTCTATGGAGTTCTCAGATTTTTAAGGGTTCCCTTGGGAAAAACAACGGTTCCATACATAACCAGTAGCATGCTTAGCTGGTTCTTTGCATTGGTGAAAAGGTTCTTCAAAAAAGAAGAACCCTTTTTAGTGATATATATATATACAGGGGTTGGACAATGAAACTGAAACACCTGTCATTTTAGTGTGGGAGGTCTCATGGCTAAATTGGACCAGCCTGGTGGCCAATCTTCATTAATTGCACATTGCACCAGTAAGAGCAGAGTGTGAAGGTTCAGTTAGCAGGTAAGAGCACAGTTCTGCTCAGAATACTGCAATGCACACAACATTATGGGTGACATACCAGAGTTCAAAAGAGGACAGATTGTTGGTGCACGTCTTGCTGGCGCATCTGTGACCAAGACAGCAAGTCTTTGTGATGTATCAAGAGCCACGGTATCCAGGGTAATGTCAGCATACCACCAAGAAGGACGAACCTCCACCAGCATCACGTAGTGACCTGGCCACTATCCTGCAAGAAGAATGGCTTAAACTCTCTCTGACCACTGTGCAGGACGCAGTATATGTCATTCCCAAGACCAGCTGACGCTGTATTGGCCCAAAAAGGAGGCCCTACACCATACTAATAAATGATTGTGGTCTAAAACCAGGTGTTTCGGTTTCATTGTCCAACCCCTGTAGTTCTATATAGAATCATTTTATGGTTATTTTGAAGCATGCAGAAGGTTCTTTTGCGGATGGTTCTCGTTATTGTTACGGTTTGGTTTGGTTCTTTGCATGGTTAAACAGTTCCGCAGGCTGATGGAGGTAGTCCTGTAGTACTATAAAAAGGATGTTACCCTGAGTTCTGCACAGAACCGTTGTACATCAGTTGGAACCTTTTTGAAAACAGCACGGAAAAAGGCTGTGATGCCGAACTTCATAAAACACATTCTCTATTCATCTGAAGATCCATTTAAGGGTGTAGATGAACATCTAAGTTTCTAAAAACGAAAGAACCATTTTCAGTGCTTAGTTGGATCTTTGCATGATGAAAAGGTAATTATATTTTCCAGATTAAATTAATAAATATAATAATATATTAATAAATCAGAAATATAGCACCAAATAGGGGCCTGCTATTGTTGTGATGTTATGCTCTGCAACAGAACGTAAACTTTATATTATATATATATATATATATATATATACGTAGATAGATAGATGGATAGATGGATGGATGGATGGATATACAGATAGATATACAAATAGATAGATAGATAGATATACAGATAGATATACAGATGGATAGATAGATAGATAGATAGATAGATAGATAGATAGATAGATAGATAGATAGATAGATGGATATACAGATAGATAGATAGATATACAGATGGATATACAGATAGATAGATAGATAGATAGATAGATAGATAGATAGATATACAGATGGATAGATATACAGATGGATAGATATACAGATGGATATACAGATAGATATACAGATAGATATACAGATGGATAGATAGATGGATAGATAGATAGATAGATAGATAGATAGATAGATAGATAGATAGATAGATGGATAGCTAGATAGATAGATAGACAGATAGCTAGATGGATATACAGATGGATAGACAGATAGATATACAGATAGATAGATAGATAGATAGACAGATAGATAGACAGATAGATAGGGTCTCTACACCTCTGGAAGGCTTTACACTAGCTGTTGAAACCTTGCTGTGAGGATCTGATTGAGCATGACCTTTGGGATGAGTTGGATAAAGCACCATCACCTCAGACAATGCAATTCCACTACTCCACAGCTCAGTGCTTGGGGGATTTACACCCCTCCTGCCAACACTAGGCATTGGGCACGGTGACCCTAGGGACGAGTGCGGCGGCTCCAGAGCGTCCCATTGTATTGGTCAGTGCTTTTCTACGGCGGTGTGCTCAATTGAACACCTGCGTCAGCAGTAGGTAGGAGCTGAATACGCTAAATAGAACAGCGTCTAAATACGGCGTGTATGATGCACAGCACGAGCAGACGTATTCGCCAAAGATAAAACCCTCGTCTCCATTTTTAAGCTTCCTTTCATTTAAAAAAGAAAAGAAAAAATAAGGCGTCCTGTCTGAACAGTGACGAAAGTGGAGCACCTGCAGCCCCGCTGTTTCAGGGCACCTTTAAACACTTTGCTGTTTAACGATAATAAGGCCAGCAACAGTAAATAGGCCCAGCTGTTGCTCTTATCTTCTGCAAAGCTGCTGTTTTGGAAATCGGAGGTTTTCTGGTGACATCAATGATATAAAAGCCTCTGATAAGCGGGAGGACAAGCGCTCAGCGGCAACCACTTCAAAAAGACAACAGTCAACAGGAGTCATGTCAGCTCGAACGCTCTTTACATGTAACCGTTAGCGTGTCTGAGCCTCTTTAAACGGCCAGAGTAGAGCTGAGAAACCACAGGCCATACGCCGTGCGCACTACAGCACTCTATTGAAGAACAGCAGCAACCTCCAGCAACCTTCTTACCTTCGCAGACTCAAAAGAGCGGCCCGGACCCGGAAAAGAAAGCTCCAACCGCCAGCGGCTCTCTCTCTTAAACCAAACGTGGCCACGGCTGCAGGCTCACGGTCTCGGGGAGAAAGTAGAACGAGCAACGTGACCATGTGCGTCTTCTGATCTTGGTCAAGTCTGAATTCTTGTTCACTGGGTTAAACACAGAAATCGCTGTACACTGTATTAATCAGGTATACTGCATTTACATTACAGCGTCACATATACAGCGTCACAGACAACGTGCACTGACTATTCAACGACTCTGCCGAGCTTGTTGGACATTCCTTCTTGGGCAAGTGATTAAATAAACTGGAGAAGCTCATCAAATTAATGTTGGACTTTGAGTAGTATGTGTGATATTTGCTTGGAAACGTCGTTTATAAATATTGTATAGCGTTGATTGAGCCTCAAAACCAAAAAAAACAAAAAACAAAAAGATATTTTGGTATTTTGGTTAAAAAAATGAAACTGTTGATCCAAAACTACGGGTGAAATAGCTAATCTATGATTTTTCGATATTGGGGTTTAATTAGCGGTACAAGTGGAAGGAGATGACATTAGAAGAAATGGATATTTTATATATTTCCAGTTGTGTACATGGAGGCTGTATGATCTAAGGTACACTGCATGGCCAAAAGTATGTGGACACCTTACTATAAAACCTGCATGAGCTTGTTGGACATTCATTCTATTCCATAACCATCTGGATTAATAAAGAGTCGCTCTTCATGGCTATTCCCGCCTCCACTCTTCTGGGAAGCCTTTCCACCAGATTTCACTATGTTTCATTCCAAAGGTGTTTACAGGGGTTAAGGTCAGGACACTGAGGTTCCTCCACACCAAGCACGTCAAACCCTGGCTTTATGGAGCTGGCTTTCCCAGAAAAGGGTCGTACCCAAACTGGTGCCACAAATTTGGTAAAACAAAACAGTTTAAATGTCTTTGTGTGCTGTAGCATTAACACCACCCTCCACTGGAGCTAAGGGTCTGAGCCCAGCCCTGAATAACGGGCCCTAGACTAGCATCCCACCACCGAACTCCACTGTGGACACTATGCATTCAGGTAGGTTGTGTTCTCCTGGCATCCTCCAAACCTGGATTTATTTATCTGAGTGTCAGATAGTGAAGCATGATTCATCACTTCAGCATGCTGTTACTCCTCCAGAGTAGACCCGATGCATGGTGTTCAACATAGCGATCTTAAGTCTTGGGTGGAGCTGCTCGGCGAGTTCATGAAGTTCATGGTTCTTGTACTGTGCTGCTTCCAGAGGCAGTGTGAGGACCATTCTCTTCACAGTTCATGTGGCCTACAGCTTTGTATCGGAGCTGCTGTTGCTCCTGGGTTCGTCCATTTGATAAAAATAGCCCCTTCAGTTGACCAGGCCTGAAATTCCAAACTGAGGGTTAAAGGTCACTGAGCTCGTTAGATCTTCTACTGGTCTGTCTATAGAGACTGCATGTCTATGTACTTAATTAAAAAAAAAAAAAAATGGTAGGACATCCCTCCCCCATACAAGGTCAAGACCAGTGGATGGTCAAATGCCTGCTGGGCTCTCCCGTGGCTCCAGTGGGCTCGGTTTTGGTGTGTAGTTCATATTTTTTCTCTCTATGCTGTTTATGTTATTAGGGAATAAACCATGGTGCCCAAATTGAGGGCACCAGATTCCTCCTCATAGAGAAACTGAAATGCTGAAAGTCCAGTGTGGAGACGCGCTACGACTCACGGCATAAGTATGCCATGAGCTGAAACACTTCTCAGAACTTTGGACTCTCAGAATGAAGAGGAAGTCAGATTTTACTCGGCTGTCAGCTCCTCTAAGTCATCAAGCCCACCCTGACAAGCACCCGAAGTCTCGAAGTTGTTTCACGGTCAATACAGAACTAGCACGGCGACCTCTTGACCTCTGGATCAGCCTGGCATCCTCAGACAAAGGACGGGAGACATATTGGTAAATACTTGCATGACAATAGCGTTTCCACTCGAGTGCACTCCGAGCCATTGTATATTAATAGAGGGAACGTGTATTATTCATGGCCGAGATTACTTTGGTGCAGCGGTCCCAGGCCAAGGAAGCTCCACACGCTCCTGCTCTCAGCCCTGACACGACGAATACTAACCACACCGGACAAGTGCAGAGCTGCCCCCGTTTACCACTGCCCACCCCACTGCCCATTATAATAATCTATTCAAGGATTAAAGGGGTTTTATCTTCAAGCCCATGAATAATGAATATGGAATTTCAAAATTTAATTGCCCCGAATTAAATGATTCAAGATAATGTTTCTTTTATAAATTCGTAATGGGGCTAAGGGGGCAAAGAATAGGGGGAAAAAATACATTAGATAAAACTTTTTTTTCTCCTCTCTCACTCTTCCCGGGAGGGAGACAATAGGCTGGCGGCCTTATGTCATCTCTGGAATGAAACAGTGTGATAGGACGGGTCACGTACTGGAGAAAGAACAGCACCTTACACAATTCAGGTGAAAACTGTGAGGAACTTTAATCCGGGACTGTTCATTGTGGACATTTCTTTTTCCCTCCCCGACAAGGCTGCAACAATCTGCCGCCCCGGACGGAACCCTACACCATCAAGGACACGTCTGTGGCCCGATAACAGAGGTTTGAGCATTGGAGGAAGAGTACAGTTAAAGCTATTGGCTCTGAAATACTATACACAAAGCAGCAAGAACATTGAGAAACGTCTCCCAGAGTGGAGGCGTGAAGCACAACTACGCTTTCAAACCTGTGGGGTTCCGTTACCAAACAAACCTGAGAACCCAAAAACTGAAGGGTGGCATCGCGCCCAGTAAACATTCAACCCAGAGTTACATTCAGTTTCTTACATGACTGGGTAAAAACAGGGGGGGGGGTGAACTATCTACATGGATCATGTGATATGGTAACAGGCCAACCTTGAGTAACAGGCCAATTCGTTTCTTAAGGTCTTTTATTCTAAAGTTTTAGCGCCTCTGCCTCTTTTACACACCTCTGAATGCCCCACAGACTGGCAGAACGCCACCATTTCCACCAAACTAACTCATTCAGGGTGGTTTGATGTGAAATGCTCCATTCTAGAGTCTCCAGAATTCTTCACAGTGGTGGTGAAAGTAACTACATGTCTAAAGAGGAGTAGGAGTTTTGGTCTAAGACCTACACTCAAGGAAGAACTCCTTGTATCGACACTCATGGTGCATTGCATCACCTCCACTGACCATATAGGACACTCTGTAGTTCTACAGTTACAGACTGTAGTCCATCTGTTTCCCTGTACACTGACCACCACATAGGAGGCGTTATGTGGGTGGTGGATGATTCTCAGCACTGCAGTGACACTGACGTGGTGGTGGTGTGAGTGGATCAGACACAGCAGTGCTGCTGGATACCTCAGGGTCAACCTCATCTTGTGGGCAGAGTCATGTGTAGAACTAGAGGATGAGCAACACTGCACTGTGCAGCAGCAGATGAGCTATCATCTCTGACTGTCCATCTACAAGGTGGACCAGCAAGGTAGGAGTGTCTAATAGAGTGGACAGTGAGTGGACACAGTGTCTAACACTCCAGCAGCACTGCTGTGTCTGATCCCCTCACACCAGCACCACACACACCAACACACCACCACCACGTCAGTGTCACTGCAGTGCTGAGAATGATCCACCACCCACATCATACCTGCACTGTGGTGGTCCTGTGGGGGTCCTGACCATTGAAGAACAGGGTAATAGAGTATACAGAGAAACAGATGGACTACAGTCTGGACCTGTAGAACTACAGAGTGTCCCATAGGGTCAGTGGAGCTTATTAAATGGACACTGAGTGTGGAAACAGGGAGGTGTTCCTAATATAGTGTCTAGAAGAACTGAGGGCCACCGGTTATATTTATGTTGTGGACGTGATGACCACCACTGTAAAGAAATCACTTCACATAAACTGCTCTGAATGAACTGGTCACTATGGTCACTATTTACTCCCAATCCAATATTTGATTATTTATTTTTAAAATTTTATTGAATTTTTCATTTTTTATTAAATTTTTGAATTGAAGCCCGTTTGACATGTCCAGGTCTAACTCCGCTTGCACTGTAAAGCCCTCCGAGCTGGATCGGAAAGGTATGAATTATGATGATGATAAACGAGAATAAAGAGCGAAAAACAAAAAGTCTAGTTATGAAGACGATGAGGCGTGTAAGACGTAAGGGACCGGGCCGTGAGTGCTTATTTTCTTATTCAGGAAACAGACTAAGAATCACGCAGTTTAAGGCTTAAAGATAACCACAGAGATTAGAGATGCAGCGCCATGGATTTGGCTTCAGATGTAAACAAATTATAAAGACGTGTTGGTAACAGAGGGGGGGGGGGTGAAGTGTTTGCCCTGCAGCTGAGAGAAGGGGGTCCTCACAAATAGAAGTATTAAATCAATTGAACGACAAACTACATTCGCAGCGAGAGTACTTCAACAGTACCCACGAAGTAACCAATAGCTTCCTGCCCTCTTGAGGCTCAATTACAGTATGTCGAATGATCAAAACAGGAAACTGAGGTGGAACCCAAAAAAAAAAAAACTCTTTGAAAAATATACTGACTGTTACCCAGAGTGCAATGCAACAAAAACAACATCTATTTTGGGCAAATGTCCTTTTCGGAAACGTCAGTACTCCACAGGCAATATTAGCAGTGCAGGAGCAGGAGGAGGCCTTCTCTCCTCCCCCCCCCCCCGAAAAAGATCAATGCAAAAAAAGGTAAAGGTAAAATAATGATTGTCTAGCAACAACATCAACGTATCGAGCGCTTATCTCGGCCCAGAGTAAGTAAAGTAAAAGCTGGCCTCCGTTAGAGCTAAGTGAGTTCACCCAGGCAGTGCTTAAGACGCGAGGAGCTGGAGAACCCCTGACGGACCCCGGGCCAGTCCTGAACGAACTGGGCTCAATCCTGAAAGCCAACGCTCGCTTTCGCTGAGGAGCTCCACAAGCAGAACCTCGCTGAAAGATGGCCTGAACACGAGGAGTTACATCACATACGGTTCCCTGTTCTCCATGTTCTTCTTGACCCGTGGCCCCTCCTGTGCAGGACGAGCCGTCTGCTCGGAAAGAGAAATGAAACATAAACCAGTACGGTGCTGTTAACACCTCAAAACACGGGACGCTGTCCTCGGAAAGCTCAGCTCCTACTGGCGATACTAAAGGCTGCGGCAAACATAAAGGATAAATAAACTCAAATCTGACGTTTTAGTTTCGATTGCTTTCACTTCTATTTCTGTCAGTCAAATAAAACCAAAAATAAATAAAGTAGCATGAGCCGTGACCGCGCCGAGCCCCAGCCTGGACTATTCCCCTTTATCTTTGGAGGCGCCTTCAGTTCGCTGGGCGCTTGGCTCCTCTTGGTGCTCCCCTTTTTCCTTCGCACTGGCGCTCCCTTTCTTCTCTTCGTGAGTGCCGTTGACGTTTTTGCTTTGCCCGTTGAGAAGCGGCGTCTCTGTGGGTTCCAGCACAGTCTCGGCCCGGGACGGGTCCAGTTCCGTGTCCGCCTGCTCGCCCTCCTCGTCCAGCTTGCGCAGGATGATGGGCAGCTTGGCGTCTGCGTTCTCAAGCAGCGCGATGTCGCTCTCCTCGTACAGAGGCAGCGGAGCTCCCTCCTCCAGCTGCTTCTGGAAGTGCTGCCGCTTGGTCCGGCCGCTGGCCACGGCCCTCTCCAGGATCTCCTTCTCGGCCAGGCGCAGTTTGATGGCCATGCGGGAGTGCAGGGACAGGTCGGGCTTCTGCAGGATGGAGCGGTCCTCCTGAAGCAAAGGAAGGGGTGGTAAGGGGGGAGTTGAAAGAGCAGCTCGGTCAAAAATGCTGATGTTGCTAAACTGTCATATCTGTCTGATGGCAATAACACTGCTTAGAAAACATGATTCTAATATGATTCCAGTCAAACGTTCGGACACAGCTACTAATGGAGCTTTTACACTGTGACCCTGGAGCTGATTAGCTAGCCAACACATATTTGGGGTCTTAAAATCAGTTCAGTGAAAAAAAGCTTCATCCCACCAGTTAGCATTATTGCATCTACATCTATGGCATTTAGCTGACGCTCTTCTCCAGAGCGACTTACAAGGTTATTCATATTACAGGGAGGCCAGTGTAGTGTTAGGAGTCTTGCCCAGGGACTCTTATTGGTGTAGTACAGCACAGTCACCCAGAACGGGAATCGAACCCCAGTCTCCCACATGGGACGGTAGCTTCCTGGTGAGTAGTGGTGTTATCCGTTGTGCCACACCAACCACCATCATATTGCACACAGTCTACAAACCATGCTGAGATATTAAAGAGGAACTCAAATCCCATTTACAAAGACACTGACATAATTAAACGGTTCTGATATAAACAAAGGCGTTCGGTGTGGTTTATGGTGAAACGCTTAGTGCTAAAGAAACTTCACAGTGGTGGTGATGGGAACCAGACGTCCGAGGAGCTCAATGAAAACTCCCTTACAGAAAGTTACTAGAGGAAACGATGATACACATGCTGACTGAGGCTGGCCACATGATTTATGATGGTTTGTGATAGCGCTTTGGACTAAAATGCTTTTTAACCCATTCATTTTAATCCATTCATGCCAGAGGGGCACACTCAGAGGGTTTAATTTTTACCATCATCAGCATACATACATATTAAACTCATGTGTAGCCATGCGTAGGCTCAGTGGTGGTTCTGGAGAGAAGTGAAATGTCTATTTTTGTATTGTAGTCATGGTGACCCTTGGTTCCCATCACCACCGAAGGGTTCTCTCCAGTGAACCACTTCACATCAAGGTACTCCGTATGCATTTGTTTATGTCTTAGTGGCTGAATTATGCCTGCTTATGTAATACTACTGCTGCTAGCTATTTCACATGTGTACGTGATATTTAGCTAAACGTTAATTTTAACTGTTCAGCCAAGCATCGTATTTGTGTATCATATTTATGTGCCTATAAAATACACAACAAAGTTCATATCCCCTGGTTATGAAGGACGATGAAGAACGGCTTGCGGACGTCATGCTGACGACAAGGACCGATGGGATGAATTTGAGGCTGGGTGCGTAGTGCCGTACCTCTGACGTCGTTTTATACGTCTTGAGGAGAAGAGTGGCTCTCGTCTCGAGGAACGTCCACAGCTTGATCTCGTTTTCCCAGCTCACAGGGAACTCCGTGTTACCCAGGGTGAAGATCTTGTTGATGGCATGGTCACCCACCAGGTAGTCCTTCAGCTCCTCTGCGGTCAGACACACACATAAATGACTGGTTAAAAGAACCGTCGCTCAAACACACGTGTGAGAGTTTCAAAGTGCCCTGAAACACAGAACAAACTAAATTAACTAGAGAAGTGCATTTGCTGAAGACTTAAGCGTGTTCCTTGCCTGTCGCTAAGATTTCGCTAAAAATCTAAATCTATCTGTGGGAGAAACGAGGGATGAATAAACTACACATAGAAGAGTGCAGGTCAGTAAGGCTGTGGACTGATGATCTGCTGAAAGGGGTATAAAATGAATGGAAAGGAACAGATGAGTGGAGGTCAGGCCAAGACTGAAATCCTGTTCAGGGTGCTACACTGAGAGGGTGTATTAGAGACAGTACAGTAGATGGGTGCAGTTTATCCACCCTGTCATTCCTAACGGGAGAAAATGGTACTCGGGAACTGTACGTGTGATGTCGATATCTCGGAAAGATATACTGAAGAAGAAGAAGAGGAAGAAGAAGAAGTAGAAGAATAGAAGAAGAAATAGAAGAAGAAGAAACAGAATAAGAAGAAGAAATAGAAGAAGAAGAGAAAGAAGAAGAAGAAGAAGAAGAAGAAGAAGAAATAGAAAAAGAAGAAGAAATAGAAGAAGAAGAAGAAGAAATAGAAGAAGAAGAAGAAGAAGTAAAAGAAGAAGAAGAAGAAAAAGAAGAAGAAGAAGAAGAAGAAAAAGAAGAAGAAGAAGAAATAGAAGGAGAAGAAGTAGAAGAAGAAGAAGAAGAAGAAGAAGAAACAGAAGAAGAACAGAAGTAGACGAAATAGAAGCAGAAGAAAAAGAATAGAAGAAGAAGCAGAAAAAAAAAAAAAAAAAATATATATATATATATATATATAATTCACAAAATTGCAACATAAAAGCACAATACATAAATGGCAAAATAAATTGAAACAGACTGAATTATTAACAAAATATTTAAATAAAAATATATAACATATATACATATATATAGTTTTATAATAATAAAAACTAAAATACATTTTTTGGAAAATAAAAATAACAAAAAAGAAATACTAAAAATATTAACAATAAATTTACAGATCCATAAAACAGTTAAAAATCACACTAAAAATATAAAGAAAACCATAAAAGTCCAGTGACACCTGTTTCCTGGCAGCGTGTATAAACAAGCACTGGCCCACGTTAGCAGTAAGGCTGCGGGTCTGGGAGCGATGGGACGTTACGTAAGGTGTGATTACATGGCTGCTAACGAGAGAAAGGGCCGTGTAAACGAGTGCTTGATGTGCGCGGTGTGCTGCGCCGTGTCAGAAGCGAGCCTGAACTGCGACGCCCGCGCTTCCTTTAAAAATTAACACACTGAAGCTGAATAATAAATGGCCTCACCCATAAGAGGCCTTCGCCAGAGGACATGGCCGTGCTTCATGGGATTTATGACACAAACTCTTTCTGCATATGTGTTGATGAATATTTCACCGCCTCTGGATCGCTCCTTCCACGCAGCTGTGCGACTGTCTTGATCAATTAAAACACCTGAGGGTCGCTCAGCCTCTTTTCCGGCTCTCCAGCCTGCGTGTAGGTGTCTGCTGCGGAAAAAGGCGGAGCGGCTCCTGGCCGGGAAGCCAGCGGGTGGCTTCAGGGCGGCTGTGGTCCAGGGTATCTGGGCTGGGCTCAGACTAAAGCTCGGATGATTTGGTGTTGATTTAAATATCATGATATATTTAGGTTTTATATAATCAAGTTTTTTTTTTTTTTTTTTTTTTTTTTTTAAACAATATTCAAGCTGGCATAAGTAAACGAACCTCCTCAGTACGGCTACTCTAGAAGACTGTCTTCATCTGACTGGACCGTTTGGTTTTGCTGCTGTTAGAACTTTATCCAATAGACACTTTAGACATTAAAGGAGCAATATGTAAGATTATTAATCACATAAAATCTTAAATTAACTAAAATTATCAACAGTATTTGAAGAAATAACAGATTTGAGGGTGTGTCAAAGCCATCTATATACTGTGTTAAAGAAATATCTACTGACGTTAGCATGCTAACCGGCTAGCCCCAGCACGTCCTGCCTCTTTGTAGCTCAAGAGGTGACAGTGAGTCACTGTAGCATGGAGTGGGATCAGTCCAAGGACAGTCAGACTTCGAACAGAGCAGTAAACACAAGGGCGGTTGAAGCTCTCGGGAGGTTACCGCCACTACCATCAGCTGATCTCATCTGCACCATCACCAGCAGACATTTATACATACTATGAATTATCTAATCAATCAATCAATCCATCAATCAAGCTGTATTCTAGTAGAGCCCATTCTAGCAGCCCTGGGCCACAGTCATTCAGTGAGCAGTGATGCCCTCTATGGGTCATCCTGTTAGTGCAGCACCATTGGTGCATGACTGCACGACGCAGGACTACATGCACGGAGACCGTTACCACGACTGTCCTTAACACCACGTCACCGTCACCAAAGACTGCAGTGGTGTTGTACCAGACTGTCATGGAGTGAGTCAGAATGGCAGCGGGTCATCTTCAGTCACGAGTCCCGCTTTAGTCTTGGTGTAGACGACCAACGAGTCCGTGTGTGGAGGCACCGTGGTCAGCACCAAGATGAACGGTTTGTTGTCACACGTCCAGAAGACCTGGTGTCACCTCCACCCCTACCGCACCATCTGCAGGAACTGTGTGAGACGTCTGGCATGTTGGGTTAGCAAGCATGGCGGCCCGACGCCATACTGAGAGACACTAGTTCTGTATGTGTAGCTCAATAAATATTGACCATATCAGTCTAAATTCATCATCACCACTGCTGTCCCACACCTCCTTCTGGGTGCGGCTGTTCTTTGATGATGAGTGTATCATCGCTCGGCCCCGTCTCAGCGTCTTACCTTCGGTCATACAGAAGACCCGCAGAAAAGCCAGGAGCTGGGCGGATATGGGCGGCTCGCTGCAGTGCAGGGCAAAGATACTGGACCTGCGGAGTTAAAGGACACGGTGGGTTCAAAGTGAGGCTTTACAGTGAGGGCCCTTTTACCCCACCCCCCACATTCCCACCCTCAAATTAAACCCTAATTAACTCCAGCAGGTGGGGCAGGCAGGAGCTAATGGAAGCCTCCTGCCTATAACTGAGCACACAGCGGCTCCTCCTCACGACAACTGATTGATCTGAAGCGATGAGAGGCCGCCGAACCCGATGCATTTTTAAAAACACGCTCAATCATTTATAATTTACCATTTAATTACCGGAGCACATCCATGGCCCTTTCCTGTCGGATTCCGACAGTGGATGAAAAGGAGAGCGATCGCTCCCGCCGAATCAAAAAGGTAATCTCGGACGGGCGACGTTTTCATGAATTCTGGGCTATTGATCAATGAGACAATACGCTGGCGATCGAGTAGGCAATATTACACTACAAATGCATTACACGGGATTCGCTGCAGAGCAATTCAATTACCCCGTGCCCTGTGCTTCATATAGAGCAGATCCAATAGGGGAAGATTAACCCCTCGCATCAAAAATAACCCCTGTCAGATCTGCCCAAACAATTTCAAAGTTCAAACTCAGAGAGAAGCCTTGTAAACATCAACTCCACCTCCAAATTAACCGACATGATGGTACTCGCCGAGAGGAACGGGCTGAACTTATTTTAAAGGGAATTAAAAAAGTAATCAACTTGAGATTAAAGGCAAGTAGCCAAAAAAATGTCAGGCGGGATGCAATAAAACTGGATAAACATGATTAACAGAACTGGATATTTCTGTAAACCCATTTATTCTGTGTTCTGTGGTGGAGGCGTCCGATGTACTGATATCATTTTAAGCAGGGATGTCCTGAATTTGCCCTGTCGGAGTTAGTGATGGCATATTTCAGTGGTTTGGTTCTGTGTTAAGGTTCAAAGGCATCAGAGCGAAGTGGTGGTACACACAACATGTAGTTTCCTCCAGTGTCAGTAGAAGTTCCTCCCTTTACACCTCCACTGGAGTAACAGTACTAAAGTATGTACTTTCAGATGTACTGAAGTATGGAGAGTAACAGGAGCATGATTTACACTAACACATTACACTTACTGAGTTACTGTACACCAACACGCTACTTACAGCACACTAACACATTACACTTACCGAGTTACTGTACACCAACACTTTACTTACAGTACACTAACGCATTACACTTACTGAGTTACTGTACACCAACACGCTACTTACAGTACACTAACACATTACACTTACTGAGTTACTGTACACCAACACGCTACTTACAGTACACTAACACATTACACTTACTGAGTTACTGTACACCAACACACTACTTACAGCACACTAACACATTACACTTAATGAGTTACTGTACACCAACACGCTACTTACAGCACACTAACACATTACACTTACTGAGTTACTGTACACCAACACATTACACTTACTGAGTTACTGTACACCAACACGCTACTTACAGCACACTAACACATTACACTTACTGAGTTACTGTACACCAACACTTTACTTACAGTACACTAACGCATTACACTTACTGAGTTACTGTACACCAACACGATCTTGGGCTACTTACAGTGCACACTAACACCATTACACTTACTGATTTACTGTACACCAACACGCTACTTACAGTACACTAACACATTACACTTACTGAGTTACTGTACACCAAACACACCTAATTACAGAGCACACTAACACATTACACTTAATGAGTTACTGTACAACCAACACGCTACTTACAGCACACTAACACAGTTCACATTTACTGAGGTTACTGTACACCAACACGCTACTTACAGCACACTAACACATTACACTTACCTGAGTTACTGTACACCTAACAGCACACCTAACACATTACACTTACTGAGTTACTGTACAACAACACGCTACTTACAGCACACTAAACACATTATACTTACTGAGTTACTTTTACACCAACAACACGCTACTTACAGAACACTAACACATTACACTTACTGAGTTACTGTACACCAACACACTACTTACAGTACACTAACGCATTACACTTACTGAGTTTACCTGTACACCGACACACTACTTACAGCACACTAACACAATTACACTTTACTGAGTTACTGTACACCAACACACTGGTCCTTACAGTACACTAACACATTACACTTACTGAGTTACTTTACACGTACACACTAACTTCAGCACTCTAACACATTACACTTACTGAGTTACTGTACACCAACACATTACACTTACTGAGTTACTGCACACCGACACACTACTTACAGCACACTAACACATTACACTTACTGAGTTACTCGTACAAGACCAAACGCTACTTGTAGCATCAACTAACACATTTACACTTACTGAGTTACTGTACACCAACACGCTACTTACAGCACCCTAACACATTACACTTACTGAGTTTACTGTACATACACCAACACACTACTTACAGTACACTAAACACATTACACTTGCCTGATTTTACTGTACACACCAACAAACAGCTACTTACACAGTACACTAACACATTACACTTACTGAGTTACTGTGTACACCAACACGCTCTTACAGTACACTAACACATTACACTTACTGCGTTACTGTACACCAAACACGCTACTTACAGTACACTAACACCATTACACTTACTGAGTTACTGTACACCAACACACTACTTACAGACACTAACGCATTACACTTACTGAGTTACTTGTACACTCACAACACTACTTACAGTACACTAACACATTACACTTACTGAGTCTTACTGTTACACCAGACACACTAACTTACAGTACACTAACACATTACACTTACTGAGTTACTGTACACCAACACACTACTTACAGTACACTAACACATTACACTTACTGAGTTACTGTACACCAACACACTACTTACAGTACACTAACACATTACACTTACTGAGTTACTGTAATTGGGACACCCCACATTCTAACATTAACGCTGTGGTATGTCTTGGCTATGCAGCACACTTACGCAGGGATCCCAGCGCGGGCCAAAACCTCGGCCTTCATGGCGTAAAGTCGCTCACTCTTACTGACGCCCAGTTTGATCTTGACCCGGTCGTGTGCGTTGTCCTCAAAAAAGAAGCCATTGTGGATGACAAACTCTGCGTTGGATCTCGTACCATAGAAAATGTAGATCTGAAAACAAAGACGATAGAAACCTATCACTCAGCATCAAACGAATGGCTGCACAAACAGCTGCACCCAGATGGAATCAACCCACAGGAATGAAACATGGTGGGCAGGTCTGACATCACGAGACATGCTAATGATTCAAGTCTCATGCTCAGCCGCACATGTGAGGTAAGCAAGGACGGGCCTGATCTATGTACCTGACTGACCCAACAGCTGCAACTGTGGTGAGCACTGATGCCTGCACGACTACATGTACCCAGACCGTTACTACGACTGCCCTCAACACCACGTCAACGTGGCCTGCAATGGTGGAGGGCCTCAGAATGGCAGCAGGTCATCTTACGACTGGATTGTCAATCATGAGTTATCATTATGAGTGGACATTAGGAACCCCTACAACTCCTTGCGGAGACGTCTGGCATGGAGTGATGGCGGAGCTTAATAGATATCCTCCATATCAGTCTAAATTTAATCATCATATATATTTCCTGATAACCTTTAGATCTTTATCCAGGCCCTACTCGACTCCATGAACCTGCTGAACCATGCGTGTACTGCCTGTCAAAGTCTGGCTTCCTTCTTTTGAATTTGCTCAGCGGTACTAACCCTTTTATATTTGACTTCAACTTTGATTCGACGGTTTTCCTTCGCCTTATTTATACCCACTCCAAACATCCTTCCCAAAAAACTTCCATCATTCCCCAGCTGCGGTCGCGTAACCTTCCAAACCCCTCTCACGTCTCCCTCCTCCGTATAACACTTACAGATAGCGCAGCGCAGAGCGAGCTGGAGAGAGGGCCAGATAAAGAAAGTGCAGAAAGAGAGAGAGAGAGAGAGAGAGAGAGAGAGAGAGAGAGAGAGAGAGAGAGAGAGAGAGAGAGAGAGAGAGAGAGAGAGAGAGAGAGAGAGAGAGAGAGAGAGAAGAAACGCACCCTGATTTCAGCCACTGCTACGACTTCGGGCCCTATGCGAAATCTGCAGCAGGAATCAGGGATCAAACGGCTTGGCACAGAGAGATGCTCCTGAAGCCCCCTCCACCCTTGTCCCACACGGTGTTCTCCACAGCCCCTTTCCTCCTTCACCGGCTGTCTCCCCAAATCTTATCAAATAATTCGCATTCTGCTGTGGAGGAAAGGGGGGGGGGTGTACTGGGTCTACCTGGCCTGTCAGCTTGTGCCCCCCCGTTCTCTCTCCCTATGGCCGGAGCTGAATATCTCCGCTCTGATATTACCCACAGGCCTCTGTAATGGCCAACGGCCGATAAACGCATCAGATGGCCGTGAGCGGGGAGAAACGGAGCGGGAGCACGTGAAGGGGAAACAAAAAGAAATCGTGGAAAAACGGAGCAGCAGGAACGGTGGATGAAACTCCTCTGCTCAGACGAGGTAAATGTGTACTTTGTTAGAGTACCGGGTGAATAATGAGTCTTCTGAACATGAAGGTGCTGGGAAGGAAGGTCCTGCCTGTCAGGGGCAGTCATTAAATCAAGAGCTTGACCCACCACACAAACTCCACCCCCTGCGCAGAGAGACGCCACCACCCAGACAGAAACAGGAGAAGAGGAAGGGACAAGCACACAGAAGTGGGGACAAGCTGCCAGTCCATCACAGGGCAGAAACACAAACCACTCAGTCACCTCACTCCACTCACCTCACTCCCTCACTCCCTCACTCCACTCACCTCACTCACCTCACACACTTACCTCAGTCCACTCACCTCACTCACACACTCACCTCAGTCCACTCACCTCACTCCACTCACACACTCGCCTCACTCCACTCACCTCACTCCCTCACTCCCTCACTCACACACCTCACTCACTCACTCCCTCACTCACACACCTCACTCACTCACTCCCTCACTCCTCACCACACACCTCACTCACTCCCTCACTCACACACCTCACTCACACACCTCAACTCACACGTCCACTCACACCTCACTCCACTCACTCACCTCACTCCTCACACACCTCACTCACTCCACTCACCTCACTCCACTCACCTCACTCCACTCACCTCACTCCACTCACCTCACTCCACTCCCCTCACTCCACTCCCCTCACTCCACTCCCCTCACTCCACTCACCTCACTCCACTCACCTCACTCCACTCACCTCACTCCACTCACCTCACTCCACTCACCTCACTCCACTCACACACTCACCTCACTCCCCTCACTCACTCACCTCACTCCACTCACCTCACTCCCTCACTCCCTCACACACACACCTCACACACACACACACACACACACACACACACACACACACACACACACACCTCACTCACACACCTCACTCACACACCTCACTCACACACTCAACTCACACAGACACACAAACCTACACAAGAACACCTGGGAGCAAATCAGCATCCCCAATCTACCTACCAGAAATCTAACTTACCACCTACTTCCTGTGAAGCAACAGCGCTACCCACTGTGCCGCCATGGGGGCTCTTATTATTTTCATTCATTCATTCATTTTATTTATTTATGTTTGCTTGATGTTAATATTAAGTCCTCAAGTAGCTATCAATTACTTGCCTATGAAAAAATAAATAAATAAAATAAATAATGATATTTAGCGATATTTATAAGATCTGTACTTTAAAACCTTCAAAAAGGAACTAAAATGATCAATAAAATGTGAAGAAATGAACAGTTCTGATGGTGTGTCAAAGACATCCAGGCATCACATTAAAGAGATATCCGCTGAAGTTAGCATGCTAGCCAGCTAGCCCTGGGCCCATCCTGCCTCTTACCACCATCACTCTGAATTTGAATACTGGCTAGCACTTCTTTCCCTCCGCCATTTTCACACTGCCCCAACTCCCATCACAGAGTTGTGGACCGTCTGAGAACCGCTTTGAGAACCTAAAGAACCATGTTTTCTCAAAGAAGCATTCACTGACGGTTCTTTAGGGAAGCCTATGGAACCCCCATGTTTGACATGGTCACGGTCACAGCCCGTTTACTATAGACATCACCAAACTGGTGGAGAGAGTGTTCAGCGTTCTGCTTGCTCCACCATTTACCAAGCTGCTTGGGAGAAACCCAGGTCAGATCAGCCTTTATCTGGCCAACGCTGGACTGAACTGATATGAAGCTGTATAAGACTGAGCTGAAGTGCCCTGAATGAAAGGAGGAAGCCTTCAGAACGACTTCCAGAACAGCACATAGTGCTCACCTGCTCGTTCTCCTTATAGTCCTGCAGAGCCACACATTCACATCTGTCATCCTCCAGATTGTAACCAGTGGTGATCTGAAAGAAAGAACGAATCAGGAAACGATGAGTCAGGTGTATTAACTCCCAAGAAACGACATGCGCCGCCATGTGACGAGATAAGACTCCCCATGCAGTGTGCCTACACGCAGCCAATGCTAGGAGAACATGTTAATTTCATTAAACGTTTAATTAAATCACCTTATGCATAAAAATAACCTGTTTTGGTTAGGCTTCTTCGGCATGCCACACGCTGCCACAAGGGGGAAAACAAGCAGATTAGGATGCTTAAATATATTTCAAGTTATAACCCACTAAATCAGCGCATGTACAAACAAATATGAGCCTCCAAAATCAAATGACTGAAAATGTAAAGGAATTAATCAAATTGAATAAAGCCTGGCTAAATTGTCTCAACTTCAGGACAAACAAAACTATTACAGAAACCATGCGTTTTTATTAAACCTCAACCAGGGGAATAGCAGGGAGGCGTTTCATTAAGCATCTTAATGACTCCCATTTTCTCAACATATGACAATTCAAAATAAAAATTCATCGTAGGACATAAACGCATTTCCCCCCACCCAAATGAAAGAACGCGATATATTGCTCTGTGGCACGAGGCGCTGGATGCAATCAGAGGGAAATTATTCAAATAAATATAAAGCATCCCCTGAGACGCCCACCAGAACCCACTCAAAACAAGGTTTTGCACACAGCTCGTTTGCACACATCCCCACGACATGCACACTTCGGAAAGGTACCGCACACCTGGATCTACAGGAGTCAGTGTCCAGTGGGGGAATAGAAGCAACTTGGGAATTAAGACACTCAGGGACCTTGAGGAGTGTTATGGACTCACCAGCCCATTGGTGTGGTTGCACATGTCCCACAGCGGAATCAGAGCCAGGGTGACCCGACTGCCGTCCTCTGTGGGAATCTGATTCTGACGGGTCATCACAGACGAAACGGCCCACCTAAAACACATGTGGCATATTACTTTTAGTAAACCCAGAACTCAAACAGGAGGCACAAGTCCAGCTGTGAAAATACCAACGCTTATATTAGAGATTCCACAGCAGCACACAGTAACAAGGCTTAAACAGAAAACCGTGTTTATACACTCGCACAAACTCACACTCGCACAAACTCACACTCGCACAAACTCACACTCGCGTAATAACTGTGAAGTGATTATAATCCAGTATGAATCTGCAGCGTGTGTAGTGTGTACAGTCTGACAGGAATAACTGTGGAGTGATTATAATCCAGTATGAATCTGCAGCGTGTGTAGTGTTTACAGTCTGACGGTAATAACTGTGGAGGGATTATAATCCAGTATGAATCTGCAGCGTGTGTAGTGTTTACAGTCTGACGGTAATAACTGTGGAGGGATTATAATCCAGTATGAATCTGCAGCGTGTGTAGTGTGTACAGTCTGACGGTAATAACTGTGGAGGGATTATAATCCAGTATGAATCTGCAGCGTGTGTAGTGTTTACAGTCTGACGGTAATAACTGTGGAGGGATTATAATCCAGTATGAGTCTGCAGCGTGTGTAGTGTGTACAGTCTGACGGTAATCACGTGGAGGGATTTATAATCCAGTATGAATACCCCAGCGTGTGTAGTGTGTACAGTCTGACGGTAATAACTGTGGAGGGATTATAATCCAGTATGAATCTGCAGCGTGTGTAGTGTTTACAGTCTGACGGTAATAACTGTGGAGGGATTATAATCCAGTATGAATCTGCAGCGTGTGTAGTGTTTACAGTCTGACGGTAATAACTGTGGAGTGATTATAATCCAGTATGAATCTGCAGCGTGTGTAGTGTTTACAGTCTGACGGTAATAACTGTGGAGTGATTATAATCCAGTATGAATTTGGGGCGTGTGTAGTGTTTACAGTCTGACGGTAATAACTGTGGAGCGATTATAATCCAGTATGAATTTGGGGCGTGTGTAGTGTTTACAGTCTGACGGTAATAACTGTGGAGCGATTATAATCCAGTATGAATCTGCAGCGTGTGTAGTGTTTACAGTCTGACGGTAATAACTGTGGAGTGATTATAATCCAGTATGAATCTGCAGCTGTGTGTAGTGTGTACAGTCTGACGGTTAATAACTGTGGAGTGATTATAATCCGTTATGAATCTGCAGCGTGTGTAGTGTTTACAGTCTGACGGTAATAACTGTGGAGGGATTATAATCCAGTATGAATCTGCAGCGGAGCTGTGTGTAGTAGTTTCCAGTGTAATAACCTTGGTAAATAACTGTGGAGGGATTATAATCCAGTATGAATCTGCAGCGTGTGGTAGTGTTTACGACTCACCGGTAATAACTGTGGAGGGATTATAATACCAGTATGAATCTGCAGCTGTGTGTAGTTGTTTACAGTCTGACGGTAATAACTGTGGCAGTGATTATAATCCAGTATGGATTCTGCAGCGTGTGTAGTGTGTACAGTCTGACTGGTAATAACTGTGGAGGGACCTAATCCAGTATGTGCAGCGTGTGTACTGTTTAACAGTCTGCCGGTCAAACTGTGGAGGATTACAATCCAGTGTGAATCTGCAGCGTGTGTAGTAGTTTTTACAGTCAGACGGCCATAACGTGTGGAGGGATTATAAAATTCCAGTATGAACCTGCAGCGTGTGTTGTGTACAGTCTGACTTTTGGGTAAGGTAACTGTGGAGTGTGATTATTAATCCAGTATGAACCAGCAGCGTGTGTAGTGTGTACAGTCTGACGGTAATAACTGTGGAGGGATTATAATCCAGTATGAATCTGCAGCGTGTGTAGTGTGTACAGTCTGACGGTAATAACTGTGGAGGGATTATAATCCAGTATGAATCTGCAGCGTGTGTAGTGTTTACAGTCTGACGGTAATAACTGTGGAGGGATTATAATCCAGTATGAATCTGCAGCGTGTGTAGTGTGTACAGTCTGACGGTAATAACTGTGGAGTGATTATAATCCAGTATGAATCAGCAGCGTGTGTAGTGTTTACAGTCTGACGGTAATAACTGTGGAGGGATTATAATCCAGTATGAATCTGCAGCGTGTGTAGTGTTTACTGTCTGACGGTAATAACTGTGGAGGGATTATAATCCAGTATGAATCTGCAGCGTGTGTGTAGTGTTTACAGTCTGACGGTAAATAACTGTGGAGGGATTATAATCCAGTATGAATCTGCAGCGTGTGTAGTGTTTACAGTCTGACGGTTAATAAACCGTGGAGGATTATAATCCAGTATGAATCTGCAGCGTGTGTAGTGTTTACAGTCTGATGGTAATAACTGTGGAGTGATTATAATCCAGTATGAATCTGCAGCGTGTGTAGTGTTTACAGTCTGACGGTAATAACTGTGGAGGGATTATAATCCAGTATGAATCTGCAGCGTGTGTAGTGTGTTTTACAGTCTGACGGCGGTAGTAACTGTGGAGTGATTATAATCCGGTATGAATCTGCAGCGTGTGTAGTGTTTACAGTCTGACGGTAATAACTGTGGAGGGATTATAATCCAGTATGAATCTGCAGCGTGTGTAGTGTTTACAGTCTGACGGTAATAACCGTGGAGGGATTATAATCCAGTATGAATCTGCAGCGTGTGTCGTGTTTACAGTCTGACGGTAATAACCGTGGAGGGATGTGTGTAGTGTGTACAGTCTGACGGTAATAACCGTGGAGGGATGTGTGTAGTGTGTACAGTCTGACGGTAATAACTGTGGAGGGATTATAATCCAGTATGAATCTGCAGCGTGTGTAGTGTTTACAGTCTGACGGTAATAACCGTGGAGGGATTATAATCCAGTATGAATCTGCAGCGTGTGTAGTGTTTACAGTCTGACGGTAATAACTGTGGAGGGATTATAATCCAGTATGAATCTGCAGCGTGTGTAGTGTTTACAGTCTGACGGTAATAACTGTGGAGTGATTATAATCCGGTATGAATCTGCAGCGTGTGTAGTGTTTACAGTCTGACGGTAATAACTGTGGAGTGATTATAATCCGGTATGAATCTGCAGCGTGTGTAGTGTTTACAGTCTGACGGTAATAACTGTGGAGTGATTATAATCCAGTATGAATCTGCAGCGTGTGTAGTGTTTACGGTCTGACAGTAATAACGGTGTAGTGATTTTCTCGTGTGTAACAGTCTTCATTATTGAGATACTCCGTTATGAGTAAGTGTTGAGCACGTTTGGTAACTGGCCTACACCACCATCTTCTATCATATATTCCCAACCATTATCAAGCAGATTATTAGTCTTACGCCAATCCATCAGCCTGAATGGCCATTCCTTTTATTTTCAGTCCAGGTATGGCAACGGCTTTGGGACAGCTCCGGCACATCCGCGGAGGGCAGAGCATTTCATCTTACCTCTACAAATGATCCTGCTGTAATTAATAAAAATCAGAGAATTCCAAGGCTACTGAAGACTGAGGCATTAACTATGACAAGATGCTATTTCATTCCTTGCACACGTTGCCCGGCGGGAGCAAGGGCTTGCATCACGCTCAACAATCCGAAGATAAAAGGGGACCAATGATAAATAATTCCCTCACAGATAATTTGGTGCTAATGAAAGAACAATGAGAACAAACGCCTCGTTTTAAGAGGCCATTTCATAGCCTTACAGCCACCCTGCACTTTTTCAATTCTTTCTTCCCCCCATCCACCCCCACCCTCCTCCTCCTCCTTCCCTTCCTCAAAGAGTCAAAGAGGAGAAGTTCCAATCTGGGACGTGTGTTAGGACATTCCAACCAACCTGTAGTCGTCAAAGGTGAAAGCATCCTTCAGGGGCAGTTTGCTGGCGTTGGGATGAGTCTGGGGATCGAAGGTGACGAGCAGAGAGGACGGAGGCGAGGAGAAAGGAGAGAGATGAGAGAGAGAGAGAGAGAGAGAGAGAGAGAGAGAGAGAGAGAAAAAAAAAGAGAGAGAGAGGTGGGGGGGAAACACACACACACAAATCAGTCAGTGGAATTTCATTATGTGGCTGCCTAACAGATCCTAACAAGAGCACAGAGAAGGTAGGAGCGTCCAGTGGTGGTACTGAGGGATCATCGTGGCATTAGCCCCCCATACATCACTGTCAACTTAATTTGTTGTGCCCAGCAGCCGTCATAAATCTGCTTCATCAATTTGGGTGACAGAGAGCCACTGGTGCCACAGAAATCTACATTTAAAGGAACAGACCAACTCCCTCCAAGGGCTCATTTGCAGCGGGTGTCATGCAGGGGGTAAAAAAAACTCCATTCCTGCAGAGAGAGAGAGAGGGGGAGAAAAGGCAGGAAGCGGGGGAGGAGAAAAAAAAACGAAGGAGAAAGCAATGCCGGGGTCCAACTCCGCCAGACTGAAGCGCCCTCCTGAACATGCAAAATGAGTCATAAAAATAGATGGAGGTATGAATGTGAAAGAGAGCCATGCAGCGCTTCTCCCCACCCAGGTGCTCCCAAAGGCTGCGTGTGTGGCTCTCCTCGTCCTACTAAATGAAGCCCCCCGCTCCGCGTCGAGGAGCTCCTCGCGCTGCCGCGGCCTCGGTGGGAGTGAAAAAAAGCAATTCATCACCTTTTCGTTTGTGCACAAAATCATTAGCATTAATCAAACCATCACTACAACATGCTGGCCAAATGACCAGGCTGGCCCACATGTTAGCTGAATCTGCTCAGGCTAGCATCTCGGCACTCGCACGGTTTCCAGTCGTGTATTTTTAGACGCATGTTGACATGCTGAAACGAAATTCACCTACAAAACTGACAAAGTACAGCAAATATATATAATTAAATACTAAAAGATTTAAACCCAGAGGACAATTTCTAAAACCATGGGGCAGATCAGCTGACTCTGCTCTACTGATTTTCCTACAATAAATAAAAAATAATAATAATATTTTTAAGTTACCCGTTGAGCATGTGTTAACTTAAGTTCACTTGGAAATCACAAAAATATGACCTGTGGTGTACAGGAAGTGTAATGCGTTAGTGTACTGTAAGTAGTGTGTTGGTGTACAGTAACTCAGTAAGTGTAATGCGTTAGTGTACTGTAAGTAGTGTGTTGGTGTACGGTAACTCAGTAAGTGTAATGCGTTAGTGTACTGTAAGTAGTGTGTTGGTGTACGGTAACTCAGTAAGTGTAATGAGTGAGTGTAATGAAAGTAGTGTGTTGGTGTACAGTAACTCAGTAAGTGTAATGTGTTAGTGTACTGTAAGTAGTGTGTTGGTGTACAGTAACTCAGTAAGTGTAATGTGTTAGTGTACTGTAAGTAGTGTGTTGGTGTACAGTAACTCAGTAAGTGTAATGCGTTAGTGTGCTGTAAGTAGTGTGTTGGTGTACAGTAACTCAGTAAGTGTAATGTGTTAGTGTACTGTAAGTAGCGTGTTGGTGTACAGTAACTCGGTAAGTGTAATGTGTTAGTGTACTGTAAGTAGAGTGTTGGTGTACAGTAACTCGGTAAGTGTAATGTGTTAGTGTACTGTAAGTAGAGTGTTGGTGTACAGTAACTCAGTAAGTGTAATGTGTTAGTGTGCTGTAAGTAGTGTGTTGGTGTACAGTAACTCAGTAAGTGTAATGCGTTAGTGTGCTGTAAGTAGCGTGTTGGTGTACAGTAACTCAGTAAGTGTAATGCGTTAGTGTACTGTAAGTAGTGTGTTGGTGTACAGTAACTCAGTAAGTGTAACGTGTTAGTGTGCTGTAAGTAGTGTCTTGGTGTACAGTAACTCAGTAAGTGTAATGCGTTAGTGTACTGTAAGTAGTGTGTTGGTGTACAGTAACTCAGTAAGTGTAACGTGTTAGTGTGCTGTAAGTAGTGTCTTGGTGTACAGTAACTCAGTAAGTGTAATGCGTTAGTGTACTGTAAGTAGTGTGTTGGTGTACAGTAACTCAGTAAGTGTAATGCGTTAGTGTGCTGTAAGTAGTGTGTTGGTGTACAGTAACTCAGTAAGTGTAATGTGTTAGTGTGCTGTAAGTAGAGTGTTGGTGTACAGTAACTCAGTAAGTGTAATGTGTTAGTGTGCTGTAAGTAGTGTGTTGGTGTGCAGTAACTCAGTAAGTGTAATGTGTTAGTGTACTGTAAGTAGTGTGTTGGTGTACAGTAACTCAGTAAGTGTAATGTGTTAGTGTGCTGTAAGTAGTGTCTTGGTGTACAGTAACTCAGTAAGTGTAACGTGTTAGTGTGCTGTAAGTAGTGTGTCGGTGAAGCGAGCTCACCAACAAACAGTTGTCAGTTTGTTTTGACCTGTTGGACATTTCGGTTCTAGCTAATGGAACCTGTTCTCCTTCAGTGTTCTGTGCTGATGATGATGTGAGTAGATGTCAGGGTCAGACTAATGAATGAGCTTCTAGTAAAGACTGGTGGACCGAGAGACACTAGAGTCTCTTCACCTACACTGAGCTGATGGAGAGTCCTGATCCAGAAATGATAATAGGACATTAGAGCCGTAATAAATCATACTCCTGTTACTCTCCATACTTCAGTACATCTGAAGGTACATACTCTAGTACTGTTACTCCAGTGGAGTAACTCCACTACATTCTTTAGATACTTCATCCACCACTGGTAAATCTACTCCATATTAAAATTCATAATTAACACTTTACTACAGTTATATGAGATGTAACTTCAGTAAGTAAATGAACAAAAATCTGGAATTAAATCTGTGTTGTACTGACAAGCTCACAGATTCTTGTTGCTGTACTGTGTTCTTGTTTGTTTTTATTTGCTCTAATGTCACATGGTGTTCGTACAAGTCAACAAAGCAATCACTGTGCAGACAAAGGGGTTTAAATTGCACGCTTGGGTGCCTAAAACTTTTGAACAGTACTGTAACATACAATCAGATTATGACCATGACAGCCCTATTTGTGCCTATTATTCTTCGCTAAGGCACTTCTGTAACAACAACAACAAAAATGTATATAATAAAATAATAATAATAATAATAATAATAAGAAGAAGAAGATTAATAATATTATTAATACTAATACTAATACTAATACTAATAATAATAATAATAAGAAGAAGAAGCAGAAGAAGAAGAAGAAGAAGAAGAAGAAGACTAATAATAATAATAATAATAATTTGTTGTTGTTGTTATTATTATTATTACCATTATTATTCTAAGCAATATAAGCAACAGCAGAAGTAACTTGTTTTGGATGACAAAAGACGGCAACGTTAATCAAACTGGCAACCCTCCGGTCACAAGGCTGGTTCCCAAAGACGTTAATACAGACGTCAGGACACCTTTTCTTTTTTCTCCCTCTGGTTCTGGAGGTGGGGATACACGTGCATATCAAACAGTATAATTAGATACACTCAAACAGAGCAGGATAAGCATGAAATGAAACCACTCAGAGGTGGTAGCTAACTTTTACCTTCCATGTCTCTTCCCATTAATCAATTTCACTGACACTAATTGAGCCCAGTACTACCCCACGCTGGTCTACCTCACACACACACACGTGCAAGCACACACTGAGACCGAGAGTGCCGTGCTGAAGGTAAGTTTTGCCCATGGCCCGCCGCGGTAGGCATGTCCAGCCTTGACGCTGATTCAGGCCTACAGAGCAGCGAGCGCTAGCGTCTAACCGCACATCCACCCTGCTCTCTCCTCGGCCCCTCCTGACCGTGCCTGCGGCCACACCGCCGGCTCCTGCAGCCTGTGCTCGCCGGTCAAGGTGCAACACACCCAGGTGCAGATGAAGGGTGACAGGCCAGGCCTTAATACAGAGGTGAGGGGGAACAGGATAGAGACAGGAGCCAGTGCAAAAACTCCCAAACTAGAGCTGCTAGTAATGATGACTTACGGGATCGATTATTCCATCAACCGGCATTGATTTAATCAGCGCTGGGTTCAATCAGTTCCTTCTGTGCTACAAGAATATCACCCCACGTATCACCCTGTATGCTTCACGTAGTGTACTGCAATCATTGCAATATATTAGAGCAGAGTTGCCCAACGTGTGCCAAGGCCAGGAATGCCCTTTGGTCTACCAGGGAATCCTTGTTGTCTCTATAGGGGGTCTATAATACTCACTTTCATGCTTCAATTTTCCCAAAACAAAAAAAAAGGACATCTGTATTCACCTTCTGTCTGAAAAGCTCTGTTAGTGCTTCGTTTTCTTTAAGCCCCGCCTCCTGATTAATCCAGTGTGGTCCTCTTGCTCACTCTGTTCTGATGGGTCAACCACCAGAGCAGCATTTCGCCCCCACACCGCTGTGGCTCGTCTAACATTGGCATCAGTTTGATTCAGAGTCCAACCCTGAAAGTCTGGCAGAACAAGCCGGTAGATCTGCCTTCGAAAACTAGCCTGGAGCAGGATGTCAGTTTTTACTGCGTGTTGTGTAACGGTGTGTCACGCGTTCTGGTAGGCGGGATATATAGATTGTTACATGATGACATCACCTCGTAACAGGGAAAAGGGTTTCCCACAAGGTTTCTGTTGGAGAGAGTTTCTCCCTCTCGTGTGTTCTTTGGGTTTTATAACGTTTCATGTGCAAAAAGCTGCTTGTAAAACTGCGTAATATGGAAAAAGCATAATAGCTCCCCTATCAGTAAAAAAAATTATATTTCATATGTGTTGCTCATAAATGTTCAGACTAGGGATGCCCCAAAATGGGAACTGTGTTAATGTACTGTGCTGTGTTCATGAAAACCAGCACATAAGTAGCTGCAAAAAGTAGGACCTGCCATTCCCACCTAGATTCCTACACCGACTTGCAGCTCAGTATTGAAATAGAACATTCATTT